>WMED01027676.1:0-10580 GCA_019650415.1 Pipa parva | reverse complement strand
GTAGTGATGCAAATTCACCCAAGCAAAGTGAATTGACACAATATTCCCATGAATCTGTTTAAAGGAGATGATGTCATTGTAACTGTATCTTATATTAATCTCAAAATACTATTAATAGGCAGAATTGATTATAAGGAAGGATAACATCACCACTACTCAGCCGTATTAAATTTTCCCACATTACAAGTGTGCAAAGTAAAGCGAAAATGTCCATAAGTACACGACAACTGTAAGGCGTTGAATCAGATGCAAATTCGCCACGTCACAGAGTTTGATGAAGATGCAAATTTTGAGAAGTGGTGAATGGAAAGGAATTCACACATTAATGGGACTGTTCTCAATTCGATAAGTAATTCCCAAATGAGTTTAGATATTTCAAAATAAGAGTAAATTTACATTAGAAAATGCCGGTATATCTTAATGTGCTGTATTGTAATGACAAAATAAGCATTTTAAAGCCCTGCTTCATCTCTACATGTACAGGCAGCAGTTTAAATCAGATAAGGCATTTTCCATATACTCCATTGGAATTCCTAGCGGTGATAATTAAATTGTGTTGCTTTGGATATTTCCAGCAGGGGATAGTAAACTTGCTTTATCTTTGCTGAGGCGAGAGACATGACAGCACTTGTATGTGTAAATTAAAGTAAATATAAACGTGGGTACATCAGTCATGCAGTTATTCTGAACGCGCAAAATGTAAGTGTACAACCTTGTATGCAAGAACTTACTGATTTTTTGCATAGTAAAACATGGGTACTAGCGCAATATTTTTTGGATTACTGTCAATTAACTTGAAAATAAATGTCCATAAACTCATAATTGTGCACTGTTCTTTTTCAGTGGAAATTATCAAAAGGGGCCAATCTTTACAAAGATTTAGTAATTCAACTGCAACGGACTGGCAGTTAGAAAACTAAAATACAGCTTCTGATTGGTTATTATTGCTTACTAGACCTCTGTAAACAATTGCCTCAATTGGATTTCCTTGATTAGCTCTTAAGGGGGTTATTCACTAAGGTGCGAATATGACTGTCGAATTCACAAACAGCGGATTCCCATAGCAAATCCGCAACAATTTCCCCATTGTAAAGTCGCGACAATTTTTAATGTTAAGATTGCGACAATTTTCCCATAATAAAGTTGTGACTGAGACAATATTCTCATTATAAAGACACAACTACGTCAGTAGCAGCCTATTGCGACTGTCTTTATCTAGCAAATTCGCACCTGTATGCAACAATTTGGAATTTAGTGAATAACCCCCTTAATGTTAACAGTAAATTTCATCATATTACATTCATAACACCATGCTAGCTGTCTTGTTAATATAAGATCTTTAGGTAGGACATGGCAAGCCTTTCTGTAATAACACCAGAATTCCATCTGCAGCTTTGGTAGGGGAGTGTTACAAAATAATAGTAGGGTACTGATAACAAATATGTATGGTGGGAAGTCATGTGACAAGTGTTCAGCTTGATGGACATGAGTTTTTTTGGATCTCCATATTACTTTTTAACTATGTCAATTTCCCTAGAGATGGCTCAGAGTCCTCCTTATAGTAGACAGACCTCCCAGTGGTAGGGACTTTGTGTATATAGTTAGTATTTTTAATATTTAAAAGCGTAACCTTGTGGCGCTTTATAAATAAAACTATACATACATACATTGAACCTTGTAATATTGTTTTGGTTATGGAAAGGCAGTCAACATGCTTTACATTGGCCTTTGGATGGGACATTTACAGATCTTTTGTATATAGCAGATAGAAAAAATGAATATTACACAGATTACTCAGATAAAATAAACACCTTGGGCAAATGGTAAAGGTTTCCCACCTTAGGGATGTAACCATTCTACATTGTATTAATATATAAGTTGTACTGCAATATATGCATGCTATCAATTCTTGCTCACTGTGAAGAATATATTGTGTTAGAGAATTTATGAACGTGCAGAGAATGCATTTAACGGCGTATGTGGAGGGAAAGCATCTATTAGACTGGATGGAAATACATTATGTATAGGGATAAAAATTCAGGAACTCTTCAACAAAAGGCAAGTTCTTTAAGCAATGATGAATGCCTTAACCCAAGGCATATCATTTAATTTCAATAAGGAAAATAAAGAAGGGGGGAACCACTGGTGCTGGAAATCTTAAAAATAAATGTATTGTTAACAAGAATTATGACTCGTTTTGAACTATTAGAATTGGCCTACATGGATTCATATCGTGTTTTAAAAATATGTGCGGTGCTTATTTGAATATGCCATACATATTCCTGACAGGTAATCTATTCCTAACGAGACTGACAAAGGCCTAAGGGGCATCAAAGAGAGTTAGTGCATTTGGCATTTAATGCATTTTTTTTGTTCTACCTTTTTTATTCTTATGAATTGCATTAGTACGAGAAGACCTTTCGATTCTGAAACGAAACACTTGTCCATTTATAATAATCTCATTCAGAAAGTGCATTTTCTTAAAGGAACAGTCCATCCTAGAAAATCAATTTGTACATCTGATTTCAACTTGATTTTTGCATTTTAATCGATTTACTAATTTTTAGCAGTTTTTTTAATTGGCAACAAATGGATTACAGAAGCCCCTCCTCTTTTATCTACTTCCTCTTCCACTGTTCAGAGTCTCGTACCACTGACTTGATTCAAAGGCTTATGAATTCTGAAAAAAAAAATGAATCAGAAAGAAGCAGGTGGGCTGAAGTTTTGTGACGTCACACACCTGCAGGATTATGACTGGTTACTTGAAATTTTCAATTCTTTTCAGTCAAATCCCTGACTTAAAATTCCAAACTGAACTGCTGGATGGGAAGTAGCTAAGAGAGAGGAGCTTTTTTAATATTCTGGCTTTGAATTGAAAAAGATAAAAACTAGTGGGAAACAACACAGTGCCAATTAGACTGGAAAATAACTGTTGATTTTCTTTACCTTAAAAGAAAATTTCACTATGAATATCTAGAAGTACTGTAGATTTTGTGAAAGGAACACATGGCTTGAACACCATTGGAACAGAAGGCTTGATTTGTGTCCAAAATTATATATAATAACTAAGATTATTATTACCAAAAAAAAGAGTGTCATTGGTAAAGTGGAAAATGTTGTTAGCTTATTTATATGTTTAATGTTAGAAAAATAACCCTTTTAACATATGGAGCTGACTGAAGAAACGGTCTCTACATCTCTAGGGAGTTTACAAAACAAGAAGGTCAACTTCCTAATAATGTGGCGCTCCATTACTTACCCTCTATAACAGGATCGATTTATTTTATAATTTTAATGTTTATGAAAATTCATATTTTTTATGGCAGTTTTAAGAAATCTTATGTTTGACAAACTTTGACTTCAGCTAAACTTAACCATTCCATCTCCATATTAGGATTTCCTGCCACTTGGAGCTATGTGTCTAGTTGTGACTGATTACTGTCCAAATATCTCTAGGAACAGCTTTAAGAAACATTGAAAACATCTTAACAATATTATATTTCTATTTTAATATCATAAATAATCCTATATTATACTTGTAATCCAACCACTCCCTACATCTGGTGTAAACAAGTCAAACATTTAAAAACAAACATTTTTTCCTGATATACAGGGGTTGGACAATGAAACTGAAACACTTGTCATTTTAGTGTGAATATTACATCCCTTTCTATGTTTTGCTGTCCCTAGTTCATCCTCACAATGTCCCCACTAACTGTATATAAGTGAATATTACATCCCTTTCTATGTCTCCCTGTCCCTAGTTCATTCTCACAATGTCCCACTAACTGTATATAAGTGAATATTACATCCCTTTCTATGTCTCCCTGTCCCTAGTTCATCCTCACAATGTCCCACTAACTGTATATAAGTGAATATTACATCCCTTTCTATGTCTCCCTGTCCCTAGTTCATCCTCACAATGTCCCACTAACTGTATTTCAGTGAATATTACATAACTTTCTATGTCCCCCTGTCACTAGTTCATCCTCACAATGTGCCACTAACTGTATATAAGTGAAAAATACATCTGTTACTATGCCAACTTGTCCCTAACTCATGTTAAGTAGTAGACTAATTTAGTCACCATTGTTACTTTTAAATCAATAGTCACCCTATGCCACACCAGAGCACTGCCATCAACACCCCAATTCACCACTCTGATGTGATGTGGCGAAGTCAAACATGTGAATTCAGTGCACTACTCCTTGCTAAAGTCACAACTGCAACTGACTCTGCCAATTGGTCAATACATATATATATATATATATATATATATATATATATATATATACTTGTGCATGTGCATACAAAGTGCTCCATAAGATCATGCCTATCATAATTCACCCAAATTAGACCCATATTCACCACATCGCAGAGTTTGCTCAGTAAGTTAATATGAAGAATTGGTGGTCAAATGCAAATTCATGGTTATATGTGATAATTTGGCCTTTAGTCAATAAGGCCCTTATAGGATAACTGTTTAGATTTTGAATGACTTGAAATATCCTTCTACAAACAGAAGAAAAATACCAAATCCTTTTCCCATGTCTACTTGCTGTTTCAGTTAAGAGCGCACTGTTTTAGAATTTGAGTTCTATTCTTACTATGTAGTATTTTACATAAATGTTTTAAACATATTTTTCATCATAGGCTATTAAAGCTATTTAGATACAAACGATAAATGTTTATGCTCATGGCAAGCCGAAATGTTTATTCCTTTGACAATCCCTACATCATGTAAGTACATATCTTCACATTTATAATTTAGAATTAAAGAAAAATATTATAATGTGTCTTTTATTTTTTTTTCTTTCTTTCTTTTCAGCGTAAAGATATTCAGACAGGTAAGGTAGCAATTGCATGCTCACTTTATCATAATATTCCCATACATCAACATTTCAAAGTGTATTATATACGCAGTGTATTTCAGGCATTTGATAAATTTTGTCCTTATGTGGCTGCGCTCCCCTCAAATATTTTGAAAGTAATAAATTGCTATAATCAAATCTAATTTTTGAAAAATACCTGTGGGAACCTCAAACAAAAAAGAACGACTTGTAACAGAACATGATAAATAATGGTGGAAGCGGTAGTTTATTATAATCAGCCTGGCATTGAATTACAAAATTAAAATTATATGGCCCCTGATAAGTAACCCAACCAATGTACATAATCAGTGGAATTATGTTGACTTATTTTGCATTTCATAGAAACAGTTCAAAGAGAAATAATAAGGAATTGGAAAGATTTATCACAAAGGGCCCTGTAGCAAAGAATATGTTAAAAAAAAAATTCCATTTATTTTGGTTTAATAAGAAAACTGGCCAGGAATGATTTGCTTAGAACTCATTAAGCATAAAACAGGTTTTTTAGAAAAAAAAAAAAGTGCTAATTTACCAAAAGGGACAGACATACAGTAAGCAAATAACATCATATTAAAGGGGATGTTCAAATAATATTCATTATGAGTTTGTTGCAGAGTGACAATCTAAGATCGTTTGCAGCTGGTCGTTATTATTATTTTATTTTTTTTTTTTTGCTTTTCGATTCTGTCTCTTTGCTTATCGTTGCCAAGACCTATGACCCTGGCAACCAAAAAAAAAAAAAAATATGAAAGTAGATTTAAGGATTGTTTATTTGTTTCAAAAGTACTTTTCATTATTTATTATTTGGTTTAGGCGCTGTCTTACATTTCTTTTAGCTTGTTTTGTTTTAACAGACTACAGCAACCAGGGAATACTCTTAGCAAGGAGTTATAAAACAAAAAATCAATTCATTTAGAAATAAAATGAAAAAAATAAAAAATAACAACTGCAATTTAGATTTGATTTATGATTTACTGCAACATACTAAGGGCGATTTATTTATTTACTCTAAAATTGGGGGATATTTACTAAGGTTATTTCGACCTCTCTTTCCGTTTTCACCCGTATTTTGCACCATTTTTTCCTGCCTCATTTTCCTTTTCCACTAATTTATGAAAAGTGGAAAATCATTTATTGATAGCAACAATATTGACTCCTTAATACTGCTAAAATGTACATTACTTTCAGTGGACTCCTTGATAAATTTTAATATCACCCAAAAAAAAAAAAAACAGGCAAAAACAGCAAAAATGGACTAATAATGACCTTAGAAAAAATCCCCCCAAAAATTTTGACCAGTTAATGCTATGCCAGAAAAGCCTATTAAATAGCTTTTATTGACATCTCTAAAGTGATTTTTTAATTCTTTTTTTTTTTTTACATCCCAATGTTGTTTTCGATCTTATATAAATCAGCGGAAACTTTATTTACTTTAAATATTCCACTAAAAATGACCTTTGATGTGGTGAACATATCCATTTGAAAACAATGGTGTGTAAAAGTCTACTTAGGTAAAAAAAAATTATTCATCTGACGGCCATTGAAATGTATTTAGTATAGAGGCTTTATTCACTTACCAATAAAATTTGGCTTGCACTTGCATTGACCAGAATATTGATCACATGTTATATCTCCATCAAGAGTCCCAAAACTGTTACATCTACAGGGAAGACAACCATGATTGTCTGACTTTTTGAGATTATAGTATCCATCCATGCACTGTTCGCACTGTCTGCCAAACACATGGGTTTTGCAGTTGCACTGACCACCAATCTGAAAAATAAAATAATAATATGAAGTAAGATCCATAAAGACTATTCTCCTTTGCAAGAAAAGCCTAAATAATTTAGTAAGCTTTATTTTTAATAAAAAAAACCAGCAGTTTGCATTGACCAGACTGGTGCAGGTTAAGCAATGAAACATATTTGTTGCTGTGACTTAGTGCCCTTTTCAGTTGATGTTAAAAAATGGGATTCTATCACCCAACCTTTTCCCAAGAGTCTGTCATCATTTTTACTCACAGACTGAGGGCCTGTGAGCAAGCTGACCCCCAAAGGGGCAGTGAGGAGGCTTAATGGTAAGCACTGTCTTGGGATCAATTCCACTCCGGACATCATCTGCAGTTACATAGTAAGTAAATTGGATCCTCACTAAAATGGCCCTAGTATTTGTCTGTCTAACTCTATAGAGAAATTGGATTGTAAGCTCTGTGGGAGTTATGTAAAATGCTGCAGGAGATATCAGTGCTATATACATTTTATAAATAAATGAAATTAAAGATGGAGTATCCTAAAATAATATACATCTCAAATTGATGCATACTGATGCTAAAAAGAGACATAGCATGGATGTGGCTGCTTCTAAACTTGACTTGGAAGTTCACTAGGTGGGAAAAATAAGAATAGAAGAATAGAAGAGGTTCTCCTGAATTTGTTGGTAGATCTCTTGCAGATTGGAAAGCTCCTCTACTAAAGATCTTCTACTAAAAATGCAGTTGCTGCTTTATATTAACAATCATAATTTCACTGTATGGATTCCTAACTGAAATATATTCCCCATTATCATAGGAATATTGATAATGGACCAAAAAATGCTTCTCTCTCTTCTCTTAATATCAGTCCATTCCCTCCCTCAAATCATCTCCTTAACTTTTCTATCTCATACTCTCCTATTCCACCTTCTACTCCCCCTAAAATGTTTATTCACAACATGTGTGCCATTGATCATCAAGCCTTTGCTACTTCTCTGTCCTCCAGCCTATCCTCATCTGTTCCTGATGCGCTAGCTACTTCCTCTAACACCATTTTATTTACTACTATTGACTCATTTGCCCCCCTGCAGCCTAAACTGATTTGTTTTAATAAACCTCACCCCTGGCTGAATGCAGAAACGCATTTTATTAGATCCTACATGCGTTGTGCAGAAGACATGTATAGGAAGTTTGTTCCCAGACAGACTTTCTGCATTATAGGTTTTTGCTTTCATGCCTTAACGCCCCTCAATCCATAACCAAACAATGCTATTACAGAACTCTCATGAACCAGAATAAATCAAATCCCCATCATCTGTTCTCCATTTTCAACACCCTTCACAAGATTTTGCCAACTTATTTAGAAATGAAATTGATAATATCCAAAACCAGATTGGTATAGCTCCTAATGACACAGTTTGAAGTTTCCACAACTTCTTCCCATGTCACTACATGCTTACTTGACCCCTTGCCTTCTTCTTTAATTAAGTGATGTGATTCTGTCCTTGTGCTGGCCCTAACGTATCTGTTCAACTCTTCCCTGTCTTCTGGAACTTTTCCCTCTTCATTTAAAAAATTCTGTATTAAATCCATTCTTAAAAAAGCTACACTGGACTCTGCATGCCTCGCTAACTATTGTCCTGTCTCTCTCTTGCCTCTAGCTTTTAAACTTCTAGAACATCTTGTCTGTACCCACCTTACTATCCACCTGCATGCACACCATCTCCTCGACCCTCTGCAGTCTGGTTTTAGGCCAGGCCACTCCAGAGACTGCTCTTTGTAAACTCGCAAATGATCTTCAGATCGAAAAAGCCAAGGGTCACTTTTCTTTTCTAATTCTCCTAGACCTATCCTCTGCATTTGACACAGTCGATCACTTCCTTCTTATTCAAATTTTCCATGCCCTTAGGGTCTGTAATCAAGCTGCATTGGCTGGCTTCCTATCTTTCTGAACATTCCTTTTTCGTCTCCCATGCTAATTACACTTTTTTTCCTGTCCCATTTAGGATGGGGGTGCCTCAAAACTCTGTTCTTGGCCCCCTCCTGTATTCCCTTTGCACTCTTTACTTGGGTGATATCATTAATTTATTTAGTCTTCAATATCACTTGTATATACTGTAGATGATACCCAAATTTACTTATCCACTCCTGTGCTAACACCCGAAACACAGACTCAAATGTCTAGCTGTCTCCTGGCAATCTCTTTGTGGATGGCTAAGTACCAGATCAAATTAAATCTCTCTAAAACAGAATTGATTATCTTTCTACCTAAACCTGGACGCCCTTTTACCTTTTTCATCCTAGTGGATGGTGCGATCATCAACCCTGTAACCTCTTTACATTATCTTGGGGTGACTTTTGACTCTGCTTTCTAATCACATCTCTTCCACTGTCAAAACTTGTCTATTTTTCCTTTGCAAGATTGCCAAGATCTGCCCCTTTCTCTCTCGCTCCACTGCTAACACCCACCTGCATGCTCTCACCCTATCCTGTTTGGACAACTGTATTGTTCTTCAATCTGGCCTTCCAGCTTTCCATCTCTCCCCACTCCGGTCTATTCTAAATTCTGCTGCCAGAATTCTCTCCCTCTCTCCCCAGAGGGGACAGCCTCTCCCTCAATCTCTCTCTGCTCCTTGGCTCCCTGTAAGAAAATTAATCATTTACAGTATTCTCCTTTTGACATTTTATTCATAGTAATCAAGGTCCTGAAAGGCACAACTAGACAAACAGTGATAAAAGTTTACTGGAAAAAAATTAATCTTACTGCATTGGAAGGCAGCCCTCTAAAGGTCTACTGACATCTGCTTGTAATGCCATCTAGAGAGGCTAAGACACTGAGCATAGTATATATGTATGTACTTTGTATGTATAATTTTATTTATAAAGCACCACAAATTTATGCAGCACTATACAATTCAGCAATACAAATACAGACATCGAAAAGTCTTACTAATTAGACTGTAGGGGGGATAGATGGGTAATTAATCCGTGAACACAGATACTTGGTCGTGTAGCCAACTTCTGTCAACTTTTTTTTATTTTTTTATGGAAAATTTTTTTCCATAATTTTTTTATGTGTAATATTTCTGACAGACACTGCACAGCAAGTACTATTAATCTAGAGAAGGAAGGCAATTTGCTTATTCAGCTCCATTCTCATACAACGTTGCCTTTGGTTACAAATTAATTACTGCCTTGTAAAGATGTGGTTGCTTTCTTCCAACTGTGAGCGACTCTAAAGCAGGGTTGTCACCTTCACTTTGCAATGTGCAAGGCATTCTCTGAAGTCCATTAACAAGAATGTTATGTCCACCTTTCATTCTCAGCTCTAATTATACATTATATAGGTTTAGAGTTGGAAAGACTAAGGTGATGCACAAAAGCTTTTGATATGTTGAGGGATTTCTGTGATCACATAAGAGCATGGAGTGTTGACTTTAATAAGTTTTTTTTTTTTTTTAATGTTATTGTGAATAAAAGATTTTTTCGGAAATGCATCAAGCATCATTCAGGCAGTGATAATTTAAAATTGGGTACAAGGTAGCCTTTTTACTGAATTACATGCATGTACGCAAATGTATTATTGACTTTGCATTCATTTTTTACAGCCGTTGAATCCTCTTTGTTTTTGTAGAAATCAGACTTTTATTTATAAGTCAAGTGGATGAACATTTAAAATCTAGTAAAATGGACTGCATTCAGAGACAGTTCGCTTCCCTTGTCTTCTTTACAGACTGATTTATTAATACCTACAACTTTTATCTTTTTTACACAACACCAACAGCCTTATTCACCATTGTGCGAAGTGAGCCGCGAAGCCTTCGGCTTACTTCGCAAATGGTATTACGCGCCCGCTGATGTCCTGCACGTGGACATCAGCGAGCGCATTAAAGGGATTCCAGTCCTAGCAAGGAGACTTGAGTGCTCTCGCCGAGACTGAAATTCCTTTAATGCGCTCGCTG
>WMED01027675.1:0-10580 GCA_019650415.1 Pipa parva | reverse complement strand
GCAGATCTGGGGTTGAGGGGGCAGAGGAGAGCAATGTAGGGGCTTGGAGCAATTGGGGGGGCCGGGGGCAATTGGGGGGGCCGGGGGTAATGCAGGGGGGGGCCATGCCTTGCCCTCACCCACACTTACCCGCAGAGCTGCGCAGCCACGTGCTGCCGGCTAGAAGGTTATCAGGAAGTGAGACCGGGAGTACCGATGACGCGTCTCCCGGTCTCTCATTGGCTCATGTGACCGATCGGGTCACATGAGCCAACCCCTAGCTACGGAGAGAGTGTGACTCTCGGCTAAGGGATTCCAGCGCTATACTGGCGTACAAACACCGGGTATAGCGCTGAGACCCTTTCTTTAGGTACCCCGTACCTCTCACGGGGTAGGTGCTTCTGGCCACCCGAAGCTACCGAGAGGTACGGGGTACGTACTGAAAGGGTTAAACCATGTGGTCCTGTCTTCTTCTTGCTTACTACAGTATATGTATGTGTCATTTTATTTATATAGCGCCACAAATTGACACTGCAAAACAATGACAGTGCTGGGAGACCGCTGCTAGTGTGGTTTGGTGTTAGGATATAGCGGAAGTTTGACTGTGTGTTGAGTGATTTCAACATAAAATGCCTTGTGAATAAGGACCATTCTTCTACCACCATGTTTTCCAGCAAACCGATGATATTGCAACATTTGTTTCCTTGCAAATTCCTCTATAAAGTCCTTAAATTCAGTATACAGCTGCATCTCTCTATATCTTGTTTGTTTATCAGAGAACTCATCATTCTAATGCAGCATTGTTGCAAAGATACTATGGGCCTTATTGACTAAAGTCTGAATGCATCTGTCAAATTAACTTCACAACAATCGAGTCGCATCATCAAAACTGTCACTAATTCACTTCTCCTTGTCCCTGCTAAAGAAATAGTCTCCTTTCACTTACACTGGAGCCCTGCCATCAACCCCCCAATTCAGCACACAGGTGAATTCGGAGCACTACAACTTGTTGAATTTGTGAGTGCGACTGACTCCACCTCTTGCTGAATATACAAAGTACCTGTGCAGGCTAAGTAATGCAAAGAGCTTCATAAATCCTTGACTATCATAGTTGCCCAAATTAGACGTGCATTCACCACAATGCAGAGCTCAATAATCAAGCATGGGGAAGTGGCAATTAATTGTGAATCCATACCTATACGTGACTATTTCACCTCTAGCCAATAAGGCCCATTGAGTTTTTTTTTTGTAGACCCAAAATCAGGAAGCATTTCCAATCCCAAACTTTGATTTGGCCAGTAACATGAAAGGAGAACTAAAGTTCAGAACAAAAACATTCCCAATAAAAGTTAGTTATAGATGTTTGATATCTTCAGCAATATTACCCCACATACTGTAGGTAACTGTTACCCATGTGCCTAATACCTATAAAGCCTCTCAAAATTGAAGCTTTTTAACAACACTTGCTTAATGTTAGTTACATGGAACAAAGGATTGATTGTTGTAAATGTATTGTATGTAATGGAATAAATTAGAGCACTTTGTTAAGCAATTAAACTTGATACATTTAACAAAACATAATGGAAGGAAAACTATAATAACGCATAGAAAATTCAACAGGGAAATCAGTTTCTCAGCATGTTAGACTTGGCTTATTTCCACATCGCAACTGTATATTAAAGTTAATTGTATTTTTTTCTGAAACAGAGTGCTAGCACTTACTTATTATTTAAAAAAAAAACGAATATCCACGGCGCCTTCCCATGTAATTGACGCAAGGCGTTAATTAGCTAAAATAAATAAATAAATATATATACTTCTAAACAATATCATTTAAAACTCAAATTGCCCACACATTCCACACCTTCATTCTGTATTATGTTATTATGTATTGTGGGAACATCAATAGAAATAAATATTAGGTATTTAAGTCGCATGGTCAGAAACAATATATTAAATACATTAACAATAAATCTCTTTACATGTTTCTATGACATATCTACCTCTGCTGCTTGAGAAACGGTTGACAGGCAGATGGCACTGCCGTCTGAAAGATAAAGTAAATCACTATCAAGATTCACATGCATTGGATCTTAATCTTAAAATAAAAGCCCTTATCTGAATCACGGTAACAAATTCCACTGTTCGATTGACTTAAAGCAAAGATCCATGGGAACTATATGCGACAACTTTTCTAAAGGAAAAACACATCTGCAAGGTGTGGAAAGGACTGTTCCTTTAAAGGAGAACTAAAGCAAAAAAGTAAAAAGAATTAATAAAAAAATTACCTTATACAGAGCCGATTGATTAGAGTCACAGCATGAGCTGTGCTGTAATTAGCTGGCACCTGATGCTTCTTTCACGGTGCTGGCTGACTGAGAAGCCAGCGCAAAGCTCCTCCCAAATTGTTTCACTTCAGGAGAAAAATGGAGAATGCTCCCCGCAATGAAGGTGATGATGGAAGAGGCCGGTGAATTGAGAAGAAGGAGCTGTGCACTGCCTTCTCAGTCAGCCAGCACTGTGAAGGAAGCAGCGGGTGCTGGTTAATTATAGCACAGCCCATGCTGTGATTGTAATCAATCGGCTGTGTATAAAGTAAGTATTATAACAGTCCTTTTTTATTCTTTTTGCTTCAGGTCTCCTTTAAGTGAGACACCTGAAGAGAACCCTTTATAGTTTAATCTCCATATTTGTTTTATCTATTATTAAGTGGCATGTAGCACGATAGGATAGGTAGGATTGGACATTCTAGCATTGCCTTTCATGCATTTTCACTTTTAATGGAATAATAAAGTACTTAACTATTTCTATTGGAGTGCCGGAGTATTGCATTTTTTTCTCACTTATTTATTCACTAATAACATAATTCAGTACTCTAAAGAATACAGATATATCCTAACCTACAGTATGGGTAAGAGCTTGACTAGAATTCCACAACTGACAATCTTGAAACAGTTTTTGAAAAATGCCATCTCAGTAATCCGAGTAAAATTCTGAGTTTCTGTTTAGCATTTTCCGGTAAACATGCAGTAAGAACTATAAAGCAATCATGGGCAGCGAAACAGCATCATTTGGCGCATTGCATTTTCTCATAATCAAAAAAGAATTCAGTTTGCACTTTGCAGAATAATTAAAATAGTGATTAACTGCATTCCCAGTGCCAGGATGAAATTATTGTCCAACAACTTGCTTAAATCAAGATGAGAACATTAGAGAAAATAATAATTTGATTTTTTTCTTTTTTTTTTTTAATAACAGATTAGAAATTAGGGAATGTCTCTATTCATACTAAAGATAACACTTCCAAAAGTTCTTAAACAGAAAGAATAATGCGTATTTAAATATTTTAAAATCTACATAAACATTCATAAAATGCCTTGGGAATTTTTCTTGAAACCTACTGTAATCAAATGAACTATTTTTATACTGTATGTCTATAAACAGAAATAGAGAGTGAATATTAGGGCTGTGCGTTATTGCTGAAAAATGATATCTCGATATTTTCTGTAATTTCATGGATAACGATAATAAACGATATTTTGCATTATTTAAAAATGTGTTAAGTCTTATATTTCAATTTAGTGAAAAAATTGGATTAGCTGTGTTTGGGTTAATCCTTGGTTTGTCTGGTTCTAGCGTTTTTGCTTGGTGCTGTGTGTGTCTGTGGCTGTTAGGCCTGACACGTGACGGCCTCTATTTATGTATGTGTATAGTTGGGTCTCCGCTTTGTTACAGAGCTTGTTAAAAGTGCTGCCACTCTGATAGCCCGCCTCCTGGAAGTCTCTGCAGCAGCCTATTCTAAAGGCGTGGAGCCGTTCGATAATGACAGCTTGCATATCAATAATGCACCGATTACTATATTATCTTAGACGATATATCTCGCACACCCCTAGTGAATATATAGATTTTTTTCTGATCCAAAATACATTTGTTTATAGGTGAAGTGCCATTTTCACTTTGAGGAATAAGCCCCTAAAGGCATAAAAACACTGCTTTGGTAAGGCAAATTCTTTATTGTCATGGTTAAGTTCCAACCTATTCAGTAAATACAGCAGGCTTGTATGGGGCACAGGAGAATGCCAAGAAGGACTATTATCTGCTAAGAATGTGATTAACTAAACAAATGTCAAGATAGTCTTGTTGAAGATAATGGGGTAATTCAGAAAAGTGCGAACTTTCCTGGCGATCCTTTGATTCACCTCGCCGAGACTGGTACACGCTCCCTTCTCTCCTGCACGTGGAGATCAGCGAACGCTTTAAAGGTACTTCGCCTCACCTCACAAGACTGGAATACCTTTAAAGCGTTCGCTGATCTCTGTGTGCAGGAGAGAAGGGAGTACGTACCAGTCTTGGCAAGGTGAATCAAAGTATCGCCAGGTAAGTTTGCACTTTGCTGAATTACCCCCAATATTTCCATAGATTTAGGGTGTTATTCACTAAAGTCCAAATTGTTGTGTGTAGGTGTGAATTTTCCAGATAAAGACAGTTGCAATAGGCTGCTACTGTCACAGTCGCATCTATATAATGAGAATATTGTCACAGTCACGACTTTATTATGGAAAAATTGTTGCAATCTTAACATTAACAAATTGTGGCGACTTTACAACTGGGAAATTGTAGAGGATTTGCTATGGGAATCCACTGTTTGTGAATTTGGCAGTCAAATTCGCACCTTAGTGAATAACCCCCTCAATCTAGGCTTTTTTCCATATTTCAAATATGTAGAAATAACCTTGCTATGTAACCAAATTACTTCTATTTACGCATCAAGATCTCTTATTTTTTTTACCACATTCAGGGAAGATTTTGGAGCCTCCCTACTGGAGGCAAAACATACTGCAGGTGCTAATGTCCATGGAATATTAATTAAATCTTATCATTCATTCAAAGCTGGGTACTTAGGTGACTGCATGAACATATTACACATTATTTACTCAAAACCGATAATCCAATATTTTTAATTGCAAATTTACTGTAGACTTTTCATTCAGATCTTTCTGATTCATGTCAACTTCCAGTCTGTTTCTTTCGGGGTTTGATATCCCAAATTACTTTAAAAATGTGCCCATGGCAATCAGGCAGGCTAAATAAAATAAGGGAAGTAAGAAAAAAAATTGTGTACTCTGTTAGCAATCTATTTTCCAGCATCAGATTTAGGCCACTAACAATGTATTTATTACACAACTGCGCACCTTTTGCTTTATTACTTAGTATTCTATATATGGACGCAGCAACAAATCTCACAGCATGTTTTCAGCATTGATGGCAAAACAGAGCAGAGTCCTGTACAATACTTTACAAAATGCCAGTAAGATTTTTTTTTCTTTCAAATGCTTTTATTGCCCTGAATGAAAACATTAAATAAATTGGTAGCTATACAGCTATAATAAGCCTTGATTGCAGAACATATTAAATACATTTCGACTGAACTATTATTTAATAGTTTTATGTAATTCTGGAGTTCAAGCCTGTACTTGGATTCCAAACTGTCAGAGCCATTATCCTACAGCTGTGAAAAATTAGTCAGGGATGGACATGTTTTACCTTCTCAGACAAAGTCACCAGAGGACTTTCTTGGGGCAAGCACAAAGAAATTGTTGTGGATCTTTAAACCAATGTTCAATCTTATTTTGTCTTTAACATTTGTATTTGCCTGCCGGGTGGTCTAGTTAGCCTACATTATTAACAGTCTCACGGATCAAGACGGGAATTCACGATTGTGCGAAGTGAGCTCCGAATCCTTCGCCTCACTTCGCACAGACTGATATGCGCTCGCTGATGTCCTGCACGCGGACATCAGCGAGCACTTTAAAGGGATTCCAGTCTCGGCGAGGCAACTCTTTTGCTCTTGCCGAGACTGGAATCCCTTTAAAGCGCTCGCTGATGTCCGCGTGCAGGATATCAGCGAGCGCATATCAGTCAGTGTGAAGTGAGGTGAGGACTCCGCACCTCACTTCGCACTATTGTGAATTACCCCCTAAGTATTAAGCAGAAATTGTGATATATGTGTGTCTAGGGCTGTGCGATATTGCTGAAAAATGATATCTCGATATTTTCTGTAATTTCATGGATAACTATAATAAACGATATTTTGCATTATTTAAAAATGTGTTAAGTCTTATATTTCAATTTAGTGACAAAATTGGATTAGCTGTATTTGGGTTAATCCTTGGTTTGTCTGCTTCTGGCGTTTTTGCTTGGTGCTGTGTGTGTCGGTGGCTGTTAGGCCTGACATGTGCGGCCTCTATTTATGTATGTGTAGCGTTCGGTCTCAGCTTTGTTACAGAGCTCGTGCGGCTCTGTAGCACTCTGATAGCCCGCCTCCCGGAAGTCCCTGCAGCAGCCTATTCTAAAGGCGTGGAGGCATTCGATAATGACAGCTTGCATATCGATAACGCATCGATTACGATATTATCTTAGACAATATATCTCACACACCCCTATGTGTGTCTCTTTGTATACTCCCAAACTGCACATAGTTAGCATGGGAAAAATGCAGGGAAATAACCCATGTGGTAAATGCAAAAAACATAAGTACCCTGCAATAGGAACAAGGTATAAAATAGATCCATTTCTCAATTGCCAAATGTGATTATAATTAACTATATACAGGTAATGTGAAAAGTTAACTAGATCCTTTTCTGAAATGCTATAAAAAAAAAAGAGTACTTGTAATTTATCCTTATTTTTGGGATCGAACCTATTCAATTAAACATGAGGAGAAAACATTGATCTGAAGTTACCTCAGGCTATGGCCAGATGGATATAAATAGAATGAGTTCTTTCTTTCTGCGGGATAAATAAAGCAAATAACTTTGAATAGATCATAGGATGTGCAATCTTTTAGGCAGATACCCCAATATACCTGTCAACATGCATAAATCAGCCTTCAAACTGCTTCAGAGCTCCCCTATTGACTTAAAGGAGAACTAAAGCCAAAAAAAAATAAAAAACAAGTGTTAAAATACTTACCTTATACTGAGCCGATTTATTACAGTCACAGCATGAGCTGTACTGTAATTAGCTGGCTCCCGATGCTTCTTCACAGTGCTGGCTGACTGGCAGCCAGCACACAGCTCCTCCCACCCTGTTACACGGGTGTTTCAGATCTTAAACATCATCATGTTCATTGCGGGGGCCAATGAGAACGCTTCCCGCAATGAGCGTGATGATGTATGAGGCCTAGATAGCTGAAAGTATGTACTTTTAGGGGATATACCTGTATACTTTGTGGAGGGTATTCATAGGTCAAAAAACTGTTTTTGACATTATAGCTCCTCCAATCATATCCCTCCTAAATCGTAATTTAAGGGTTCTGATTGGAGGAGCATTTAGCCTCCCCCACCAAACACTCTGGAAAGAAAAGTCAGGCTGACAAGGAAGATGACAGAGAGAAACGCTGTATAAAGGTACATTTTTTAAATACATATATATTTACAAAAACATTTATTTCATTAGTAGAACCTAAATTAGTATTAATTTTGAGGTGACAGGTGCACTTTAACAAGATCTGCTATTTCATTTTGGTTTTCAGTTTCACTTTAAAAAGGCAAGAAACATTTGACATGCATAGTTGGTACAGTCCATACACTACTACATCCATGAGACTCATGTTTTTTTTTCTAGACATTTCATCTTTAAGATTACCATAAAAACTATACTGTAACACAAATATAAACATTATATTTCGTTCTGCAGAAGGTACACTAAACTAGTTGTTGTAATTTACATTATGTTATTAATATGTATTAATATACAAAAGGTGAATAATATAACCTAGATTCAGATATGTTAATTCTTCAGCCTCTGTCTGCAAACGATTGATGAATTTAGGTTTCCCAGGCTTCTTTTTACAGAGGTGTTCTACTCAAGTCCTGATTACATGCTTAAAAATATCTCAAGATTCATGTTTATGACTATAGCCTATCCCAATCTGTAATACACAGTCTGATGCATTTTTCCTAAATAGATCATACATTTGAATTACACTCTGCATCATTTGAAAGTCTTCAATGAATGACTTTTGACTAAAAAGTTCATAAGGACACACATAATATTATATCAGAGATGATAGGGAAACCAGAAAAATCAGGATGATGAAAAAGTTTGTGTGTCATGTGAAAATTCATCAAAGCAATGTTTCACACATGAACTGTGGCAGTAGAGTTGTGCACCGTGTTAGCCATAGATTTAAGCAAAGACAAGAGAGAACAGGTGATACCTTTTATTGGCTAACGAAATAGATGGTAAATGCAAGCTTTTGAGGCTCCTAAGGCCTCTTCATCAGGCAATAATATGGAACTGAGAATGACAATTTTATACAGAAACTGGTACATCACGGCTAAATGTTATCAGTTTGACATCCTGACATCAAAAAAAATCACAGACTGGAACAAAGCAATAAATTACAATCTATCCAACAACAATGCTTTAAAAACAAGAGAACAACCGCATACTGGTCATTATGGCAGCACAAATCCAAAGGAAAATCTACCTGCACTAATTTCTTGCTTTTCATGCAATATGTTAGAAAAACACACAATGGAAAGTAAGAAAGTTCTCATTGTTTATAGAATACCAATCTTTTATTTCTGCAGCAAACACTACAAATGAACTCAGTGTTGTAAAATGATACAGAATAATAAAACCAATTAAAAAAAATATTTAAAAAAAAAAAATAGGGGGCGTAGTGATTAATAGTATTGGGAAAGATGTAAGTGCTATTGAATAATTATGAACATTATAAAATGGAAATCATATTTGCTCAAGTAGAGAATGAAGGACTGATTGCTAGAAAAATCAAAACACATTCTCAAAAGTAGAAAAGGAAAAGAGAAAATTTCACTCCAGGATCAGACAAGAAATTATTAAATCTTTTTTTTTTATTATTGGAAAGAACTTGTGTTTCCAACCTTTGCACATCTATAAAAATAACTTGTCAAAATCCGATCGTAGTAAAGATATAACTGATGTACAGTTGTCCCAGGTGGATTCCATACAAGTGTGCTGAGAAAACTAAATCAAGAAATAGACTGCTTTTTCTAATCTTTATTGCCTATTACTATCAGTTGTTCTACAAGACTGATGTGATGGGAAATCTAGAAGGGATAAAGATGGCAACCAGAAATGTTAGCATGGTTTATCAATTGATCAACTTCAATGATCTAGATCACGAAAATGTATCATTTATCAAGAGCTTTCAAATTATAACCTAGAGTTTATTCTAAAAAAAAATAATAATAATCAAATACTTGGTTCCTGAACTGGATATGTAGGTAAAAGGCAAATTCAGAGGCTTTAATGAGACCTATAGACATATAAAGAGTATAAACAATCAAGTGTTTGCATAGGACATTATATGTGAGCTGGAATTATGACAGTTTTTATTTTTTTAAAAAAATATTAATTAATGAGTTTTAGGTGCAGGTGATAGAAGGTGCCTATTTCTTGGGTCTTATTAAGTCATGATGTGGTGAATTAATGTGGTCATTACAATTCACTGTTACTCCGTTACCTATGTAGTGGGCATTTCCTGTAAGTTTATATTGCAGAATGGATATTGAGGAGGGATGATTAACACAAAGGATGAGAGGACTAGGTAGGAGGAAGCAGGAGAGATGACTAGAGAGGTCAGGTCTTAAAGGGGCACTATAGCACTGATATAACTGCACACAGAAATATAAAACTCCTTTATACTAAGCCAATTGCTGACACAAATAGTTAAAAAAAGTTTAGGGAAGAAATAATCCTTGACATTTGTTTCCCTTAATTAATTTTCCTGAGAGCTTACATTTTCCTTTCTGTTCTACACGCGAAGAAAAAGCTGCCTGACTGCTATTGGTTAAGCAGTGTGCTGACATTTTGGCCGCATAAATTAAGTTGGAATGCAGGAGATTACAGACGGAAAGCTGTCTTGTACACATACAGTATGCTAAGTAGTAAGTAGGGCAAAAATGTCTAGGGGAGGGTACCTTTTCATGGAAAACTGGCCAGTACATGTCACACACACATTTCCTGGTACAGGATTTTATCAGTGCTGCCTACTCAATCATTCTGCGTCACATGAAACAACTACTGGGGAGAAACAGTTCTCACTAAGATATAGTATTACATATGTAAAGATGTAATTTGACTATAGTTACCCTTTAAGTTCTAAACAATGCATTTTGACATCAGAAAAAAGTGGTTCATATGTTTATATTAAACAGTTCAGACAACCGGAATGTAACCAGACTGCAGACATGCCTGAGATGTCCCTCAATGTAATTGTTTATTTCCAGTAATCGGCAATGATTCGAATACAGTAAGAGGTTTTAAAATACTTTGATGAAGCACTTTATTAAATCATCAGATTTTAGATATTAAGCATTTTATATGGGAAAGTTTTTTCCTAACTATGACAAACGTTCCTAGGCATGACACATTAACAATTTACTTACATTTTTTTTTAAATTTTACTTTTGCAGTTAGTACGTACAGATAAACATCCAAGTGTCCCTAACCAGAAAAAAATGTATGTATTAAGTCATTAAAAATACTCCGGGGGTAATTCATCAAAGTCCAAATTGTCGCGTTATGGTGAGAATACGCGTCTATTCTCT
>WMED01027674.1:0-10581 GCA_019650415.1 Pipa parva | reverse complement strand
TTGAGAGCATGCCAGGGAGAATTGCAGAGGTCCTGAAGAAGAAGGGTCAACACTGCAAGGGACTTGCTGCATTAACTCATTCTAACCGTCAATAACAGCTTTTGTTACTCATAATATGATTGCAATTGTATTTCTGTATGTGATAAAAACATCTGACAAACACACATAAAAACCAGAGGGCAGCAGATCATGTGAAAATATGATATTTGTGTCATTCTCAAAACTTTTGGCCATGACTGTATGTTCTGTCTCTGAGTGATGACATACAGTATGTGCTTGCTTATCATGCTTACAATCTGTCTGCCCTAGCCATCAGCCGACAGGAAATGGTTAAATGGTTTTAATAAAGTTTTAACTTATTGATGTATATGATATAGATGAGTATTATTTCATTAGCAGAACTTAATTTAGTATTCAAATTTTGAGGTGACAGGTCTACTTTAATGTGTGGTAATTGAGAAAAGGAATAGATGGTGTAATGGCTTGAATCCCCCTTTAAAAAGGTTTTGCAATTAGAAAAACATGTGCTACCTTTCCTTATTAACTAACCTTAATTTTATATTAGTCACTTCTTGCTTGTAAAATGATTATTCTGAAAGATGTTGCCATGAGCATTTAAAAAAGTTTGCTGAGAATGTAATCTTATTTAACAAAACAAATCAGCAATTTTAAAAAGATCATTTATCACCTGGAAGATAAAGATTTATGGATGGATACAATAAACTAACTTTCTGTTGCTCTAAACAGAATTTCCAATAACTATGCTATTAGATTGTTTTTATGTAATCTGGTTATGTCACCATAGAAACAAGGAAGTGTGGGTAAAAATAAAATACCTTTGAGTACAGTAATGTTCAGTCATTTAAATGCTAAAATCTGGATGCACAGAGGAAAATTCTGTATGTGCCATGCATTTTTAGTCTGTTATTGATAAACATATACAATGGTATACTAAAAAACTAGAAAAGAAGCGCAAACAACATACAACGCACTAATAGTGCTTTATCAAAAGTATAGAAAACATGAAAAGAAAATAGCCCAAACGTGCCAATAAAAAATAGATATATCGTGTGATTAGATGAGGGGTTAAAAGACTATTTAAATTAGAGGAAACACCAACAGATGAAAAGAGAGGATGAAGAAAGGTAGTAAAAAAAAGCAATTTAGTTGTGGAACTCCGGTATTAAATCCTTGACTCTATAAATGTGTTTGCATCTCGGACTTCTAATCTAGTTCTCCATAATATAAACAAAATGTACATAAATACCCAAAGCAACAAGTGAGCCCACACTTACTTTTATTTACAAAATATATCTCCAGTAAAAATTCAGCAATACACTTGTATAAATAAGATTTTTATTTACCGGTGTTCAAATTCGTAGTGTTTCACACAGAGAAAAATCAAACTTTCATTCAATGTAACAGGCAATATGACAATTAGAAACATAAGCTGCTCTACCTGAGAATATGAATGGTTTATTCAATGTATATTAAGTCACCCAACCCACTAAATTATTCATTGGTAAATAGTGAGCAAAATGTAAAAAAAAAAAATTTACTTAAATGATGCCTAATGTGGTGCCAGGGTAGCTTGGGGCAAACATTGTTTAGACTACCTCTTTCATCTTGCTATGAGATCCAAAGGGGCTTGATCTTGGTGATATTGTTGTCACAAACCAGTCTTTATTCTACTTCCTCTTCTTCACCAAAGGTACATATATGTGCAGATGTGGTAATAGGACCTAATACTGCTTCTGCGCATGTTTGGTGAAGATGGATTTGGATCAAACAGGAATCAGGCCAAAATTTGTTTTTCCCAAGCTCCTTCAGCACTACTGCAGAAATCCCTTTAGTTCTCCTTTCAATAATACAGTTTGAAAAACTTGCAGCTTGCAGTTTTATATTTAATGTTATATAGTAAACATAAATTATTTTTAAATGAGAAGCTTGCACTGTATACCTTTTGAATACTGATACTAGGGGCCTTTTTTAAAGTCTCAATCACAACATAAAGGGGGCACTTTTTCTAATGCATGCTGAAAATTGCCTCCCAGTTGGAACAAGTCACTTGCAGAGGGAGAAAAAATGATTAACACATTTAGAACCAGCTTTAAACAACTTATTTCAAAAGCCAAGTTAAAGGATAAGCTAGAAAAAAATGTTATGATTACACTGCCAGTACAATATAGAAAAATAAGTAGAGATAGGGTGTGAACTATATTTAACTGCTTGTAGCAACCACAAGCTAAAAGTGCTCATAAGAACATCATTTTTTGTAGTTTACTGCAGCTCCTCTCTCTGCTCTTTATAGCTGTTTCACAACAAAATGCTTAACTATTTAAATATTATATATAATAGAAGAACCTTAAATATACAATCCTTTATTGTGGGTTTTATGTATAGAAAACCTTTCCCCCCCCCTTTAGGAGCATAGTCTGCATATTGATCCTGCCTTAGATCTTACCATACGTGTTTCCAGAGTGTTTACAGGCAACAGATCATGTTACTGACATCATAGTTTTCATTGTCTAAAATACATAAACATAGACCACCTTGTTTTACACAGATTTCAATAGTTTGAGAACCAGTCATTTAACCATTCCTGATGTAGTAACCAAAACACTTTGTAAAGAAACAAATAAACAACACAATGAAGCGGTCATAGATTAGCAGTTGTGACTATGAGATTTCGTCATATGACTTTAAATATACAGGCTTAGCTTGCTTCCTGAGCTTTTCCTGGGTCTGCAGGACTCTACTGCGTGGGATAGCAAGTCCCAATGGAGGCAGGTGGATCTAAGAAAAAAAGTGTTATTCTACGTTAGCGGCACATGTTAAAACAGGAGCTATGTACTGAAGAGAGAAACTGTACAGAGTAAAAAAGATTAGGGAAGGGGAGAGGTACAGGAACTGTAGAGTAGATAGATAGGAGACATTAGGTTCTGTCCCCATAGTGAGCTACACTGAGGCATGTTGTGCGGTGGCTGAAGGTAGTAGAAGATGTTTAAAGAGAAGGTTGGTATTTATGTAAATGTTTGTTGAAAGGTAGAAGCTGTGAATTGCAGATACACAAGCAGAACTAAACAGGGAGAAAGTAACAGGGCATAACACTTACCGGTCTAGGGTAGGGATTTCTGTAATGCAATCCTATTTCCACTCGCGCTTTGCATTCCATAATACACTCCTTAATGGTTTCCAGATCAGTTACCTGACAAAAAGTATGATGGTACAAAAACAACCTAGATCAAATGTAATTTTTTTGTATTTTCTAACATGACATAAGTCTTTATCTCCCAAACAGTATGTTTACAGGGAGTAAATAGGACAAGTGCTGGATTCTATCCCTTTCTGAATAAAGCGGACACTAATACAAGCCATATTTAATTAACTAGAACAGTGAGAAAGCATCTATGTACACACAGGGGTATGGCGATATCAAAGTGCACAGGACTGTAACTCACACATGAAAATATAAACAAATTCAAAGCAATGCCCTACATATTTATCAAGCATTTTCATTACCCAATTCCTATTTGAAGTATGCTCTGTCACTAGACAAAAATTTCAACAAAATGACATAAATGCACATAATAAAATGCATGACTGTACTGCTCCATGTAATTACATTAGATCAATTTCTACATGCATTAGAGAACTCTATTACTTTACTATGTGCTGAAAACATGCATTGTGTGCATTAAATGAAGACATATGTATGTAGGCACTGGTAAAATGAAAGCCCTCAGTTGGAGTTTCTGTGCTCTTGTACTTGTTTATATCTGATCAATAAAAATATGTCAAAATAAAATATTTTGTGTGTTAAAAAAGATTATTATTATCACATGCCAAGATTAAGTCACACTTATTCAAGCAAATGAAGTCATTCATGCAAATTATTTAATTAAGATTAATTATCGTTCGTGGACTTTTTCTTAGACCTGTACAGTCTGCAATAGATGGGTCAAAATGATACTAACTATTGATAGCAAAACCTATCTATGGCATTTCATACAGGTGAAAACACAAGCCCCATTCATTAAAAGATACCTTTAGTCATGCTAAATGCCAGCCAACCTGTGGCTAGTAAAATGAACCCTTTCATCAGGGCTGCGGTTTTTATTACCCTGAATCCTGCTGAGCTCTTTGTTTAGAAATGAAAACAAGCAATGCAGGCATTTAGGATCAACAAACCCCCATTGAATGTGCAATGTTTATAAGGCACAGACATAGGGGGAATTCACGATAGTCCGAAGTCAGGTGCGGATCCTTCGCCTCACTTCGCACTGACTGATATGCGCTCGCTGATGTCCGCGTGCAGGACGTGCCAATTTGCCACCTCATAGGTGAAGTCAAATCTAGATAATCACGCCAGTACACATTGGCATACTGCCACTATGAAACATTACGAATACCCTAATTATCTAATTATCCATGAATCTGTGGTGAGGCAGAAATATGTGGTTTGCTTAACTTAGCAAAATGGCGGGATTCTAAGCTACATCTACAGAACCGAATGGTTAAAAATGAGTATAAAATACTGTGTAAGCAAAGCCAGTGCTAAATATAAAACATAAAATTATTGAAGAGGGGAGGAAGGAACCTTAGGGAAAACCAAAGAGAATTATGGAATAATGTTATTGTATAGGTTATACTTACATTTTTATTTTTATGGAATAACTTTTTGGCTTCTGCTACAATGTAATCTTTTTCCTTCAGTGTTTCTTCTGGTATTCCAGAGGCCGACTGCCATTTTCTTGCTGTCCTAAAGATTGTGCGATAAAGGTTCAAGACCTCTTGACGAGTTGCAGTAATCATCTGTATAAAACAATACAACTGTTGTGTCATATCAACTTAACATACAGTTGCAATTTTTATGTTGTTAAAACTGCTCAAAAATATTAGCATTCCAAACACTATGGGGGGATTCATACCAACGTATTATTCACTTTTCGTCCATTTTTTTCTCCCTTGTTGGACCTATTTTTTCATCTTTGTGAAAATCAGTGTTTAACACCAGGTTTACTGGTTTGAGGGAAAAAAGTTAGCAATGAATGAATGCTGAATATTACTGTATACACTCGTGTATAAGCTGAGAAATGTTAGTTAAAAAAGTCATATAAAAAAGTCATGTATAAAATAGTACAGTTGACTTATACACGGGTCAGGTTAGTTTTGAGAGCAAAAAAAAAAAAAAACGATCAACACACACACACACGAGCAGGTTAGTTTTGAGAGCAAAAAAAAAAACAAAACGATCAACACACACACACACACACACACACACGAGCACTGAATAAAACGATCAACACACACACACACACACACGAGCACTGAATAAACTCACCAGGGAGGTTAGTTGGGCAAGCCTGTCAACAGCATCCACCCATTGCAGACTCTCACAGACTGGGGCCAGACCAGCGCACACAGAAGCACATGCAGTCAGGGACTGCCTCTTAAAGGAGAACACACACTAAACTGTAGCTGACAGAAATAAAATCTTATTTCTATCTTGTATTTTTACAACAATTCTTTAATATGTTATGCTAACAAAAACCCCAAGTTTTACTCTCAACTTATCCATGGGTCATAGCAAATTTCATAATTGTTGGCCCAAACACTGTCCTCGACTTATACACGAATATACAATTTTACAATATATGCTACGTTACAATTTTAAAAAGAACCAGACATTCCTAACCAACATCTTATCATGTATAAAATAGGTATGTATTTTAAACAATAAAGCACAATTAGCTTACTCAGGCATAAGAACTGTCATAATGCCTTAAAAACTACTCTACATATGCCATTAGTACTTTTAATGCCACAAAATGAGGCTCACTGAAGGAATGACCAGCCTATCTTGTTAAATGCAGAGCAAATAGATCTGCATATTGACAAGCTGCCAATGTGGATGCCGTATCATGCCTGGCTAACAAATTAATTTATTTCAGAACAAGGCAAAGCAGTTGACTTACTACTGTATACACTAGAGCAGATCTGGGCATTGTATGGGCCACATCCGACCTTCCAACCATCTCCAACCGGCCCGCCCGAGCATGCGATAATGGGAGCCATAGGCGCCGGTAAGCTAGGCACACCACTCCGGCCCCCTAAAACCACCCAAACTTTTCACGCGGCCCCATGAAAAAAATAATTTCCGACTCCTGGATTAAAGGATAGAATTTACTCCAATGGATTTAAGTTAGGACCGCCTTGGCCTGCCCTACATCACCATAACAAAACAAAAAGAAGGGTATGGAATAATTAGTCAACTCTAAGGCAGGAGCATGTAAGATGGCATCTATGAGGTAATTGAAACACTCAATAAAAGTACAAAAAGAATCAGGAAAGTGCATCATACAATGGCTGTAAATGGATGAGGTCAAAATTATCCACAATTCCCTACAAGTCTCAAGAATGTGCAAATCTTTTTAGAATTAGGGAGAAATTAAATAAGCTGGGAAGAGCCCGATTTCACTTTTCCGAGTTTATCCCGAGAACATTGCTCGATATTTACCGACTAAAACTTTTCAATCTAATTTTTTTGATGGAAAGGTAGCCATACTTTATATTAGTGGTATGGCTACCTTTTAATCAAAAAATCGAGATAAAAAAAACTTGGATCGAAAGTTTCTGTCGGTAAATATTGATCAAAAGAAATGTCGGGATGTTTACCACGAGAAACTTCACGCGGGAATAAACTCTGAAAAGTGAAATCGGGTTTTTCAGAGTTTATTAAATTTCGCCCTTGGAATGGTATCTGTTAGCAGCTTGTCTATCAAGGGCAAGGTGTTTAGTCCCATGGGAGAGAAAATTCCTCAAAAACTGCACTGAACTAAGTCTGAAGAAGTCTTACTCCCACTGGTAACAAGAAAATACAACAATGGAATGGTGTCTGCAATACAGGCAGTTGTGGAGTCAATACACATGATCAACATATTGCAAAATGCTTGCGCTTGCAGTTGAGGGATGCCATACCTGAATTTCTGAATGTAGGGCACTACTGTATAAGTCTCGGCTATTTGCTGGACCCTGTGCCAGGGTGGTCAAACAATACTGCTTGTAAAAGCAAACAAGTGTACAAGAATGCAGATGGCAGTTTTGGATAAATTTATTGTTGAAAAAATGGGTGCATGTAGGTGGAACTTGAGTGAGGAAGTTGTTAGGCACAATGAAGTGTGGTTGACAGTAATGTGGTTTATGGTGAGAAGATCATGCACAAAAGTACACATGGGGCTGTCAACAGCAGTTCTCTGTTTTGCAGAAGACAATGGGGCAACGACTTGCATTTCCAACACTCCAGCAGCTACATATGCATCAACCTGTGAACTCAAACCTTCTGGGAAATCCCAATAACATCAGATAGAACAGGAACACACCTTACATTATACTTATGAGTGGCCCAAAAATCATTAGGGTTCTCAACCTTTTGTGGGTCGCGACCCCCGGCGCTGACGTCACTGCGTGATGACGTTTCGGCCAAACGTCATCACGTACGTGCGTCACGTGGTGATGTTCGTCTGAAACGTCATCACGTATGCGCGTCACGTGGTGACGTTCGTCCTGGAGGGTCATGCAGCCGCTTCCGGGTGCCGCAGCGGTTCTCGACCCCCGTGGATAGGTCGTGTGACCCCCGCCGGGGTCGCGACCCACAGGTTGAGAACCGCTATCTTAGATAGATAGATAGATAAATATTTAGATACAAGTATTGAAATTACATTTCTCATCTCTCCAGCATACATGTCAATAGGGATAGGAATACAAATTACAAGAACATAAAGTGCACAATGCGAGAAAGTGCAAGTGCAGATATCATATATAAATAGAATACACTAATGCAATACAATAAAAATGAGTAATAAGAGGGAAGAGGTTAGCCAGAGATCATTAAGGGTGTATTCGCAAAAAGCCAAAATATTTGTACCTAACAGGCAAGTGGGTAAATCTGAAAAACAAAAAAAAAAAGAGTAACAATTTCAACTATTCTGTTAAGACAGTCAGAGGGGGCTATTTACTAAAGTCCAAATTAATTGTTGTGTATAGGAGTGAATTCGCCAGCTAAAGATAGTCACAATAGACTGCTACTGTCGCAGTCGCATATTTATAATGAGAACATCATCGCAGTAGCAACTTTATTATGGGAAAATAGTCTCAATAGTAACATTAAAAAATTGTTGCGGATTTGCTATGGGAATCCGCAGTTTGAGAATTCAACAGTTGATTTCGCACCTTGCTGATTAACCTGCTCAGTCTTTAGTGTCCCTCAGCACACTGGGACCAGAGGTTTTAAACACTAAGGTAGTCTTGTATACTTAGGCATTCAAATCTATCACCCTCCAATAGAGCAGGGGTTCAGGGAATTTTGTTACTTTTGGGACTCCGCCAAACTCAAAGGTCCTGGTCTGCTGGTTCCACTATTGTTTAACATATTTTTGGAGATTAACAAAATGATTTTTAGCTATTAGGAATGAGTGGTAAACCAAACTCTGAAAACATTGCAGCAAGACATAAAAGTTTACCCTGCACTCCTGGGTCTTTAAAATAGTTAAAACATCAAAAATGTATTAACTCATAATTTAAAAATACACGTCAATGCATAAAGTGCAAAATACAGCTCTTGTACTGGTCCCCCTCTTGGGCCTTGATCACAGTCGTTCAGAGGCAAAAACGAAATGTATTTCTTATTAGTATATACTGTATATTGTATACTCATTTTTTCACATTTGCATTTTTATTGGTTTCATGAGAAGTCATACAAGCATACACTTAATTATACAAGTACAATGATAATACAGTAGATCACAATATTGTCATAACATTTTAAGACAAAGTACAGAAGACCCAACTATATTCTATCATATAATGCTTAATTCAAAACATATTAGGTAACACGTTTGCTTAATTGTTCTTATAGTGATGTAAGAAGCTGTTCCACGGGAGCCAGAGCAGGGTGATTATGTAAGCATTTTGCGTGTGTCTCATGATTGATTCCATAGTCTCAATGCATTCTCTATCTCTCTAACTAAAGTTTGGATATCTGGTAAGTCTATCTTATCTAGGAGGTTGCTAATAGTGTTCTGTCACAGTTAAAATGTGCGCTGCAATTTTTTATTCCACTGTATATCTTAGTTTTCTGATTGGTAACCCTAAAAGGGAGGAACGTGGGTTCACCTGGATTCTCGTTAGAAAGATTTTTGACAAGGTATCTGCTATTAAGTTTATTATATACTAATTTTAATTATTTTTTTTTTTACTTACAGACAGCTTCTGATAGCTTATTCTCTCTATCATCTACTTCCTCTTCTGCAGTTCACTTTAGAATCTAAAGTCAGGGATTTGAATGAAATATTTGAGAATTCTGAGTAACCAATCAGGTTGCAGGTGTGAAATCTCACAGAGCTGCTGCGCACCTGCTTTTAATTGACTGTTTTCACAATTCTCCAGCCTGGGGATTGAGAGTCATGAAACTCCTTAATGATCACCTAAGACAGGGGTCGGCAAAGTGCGGCTCTTTAGCCACCTTGTTGTTGCTTGGAGCGCACCTCCGAAGCCCCACCCATGGCTGTTGGCAGGTCATGTGGTTGGGAGAGTGGTCCCTCCATCCTCCAGCGGCTCACAAAATAGTTGTTGCCGCTGGAGGAGGGAGCGAAATGGCTCCCTCCTCAAGGAAGTCTGCCGACCCCTGACCTAAAATAAAGTAGAAAAGATAGGAGGGGCCTCTGTAAGAAAGAGGCTGGAAATAAAAAAACAAAAACTGAACATAAGTAAATAATCTATATTGCAAAAATAATTAATTTAACAGTGGCCATTAGATGAGCAAATAACAGTTAGAAATTGGACTGTTTCTCTAAATGTACCAAACCAGCTAGATAGGCTCACTTACTGCATGCCACAGCTTTTCAACAGCGTTGCAGGATGGAATGACAGAGAAGAGAGAAGACTGCATCATAAGGGCAATCTCACTGGTACTACCTTAGACAAAGGGCAAAATTTACTAAAGTCAGAAATGAATTTTTCAACATTTTAGCCTGCTTCAGGCGTTGCACTGTGATGATTTCGCTGCTCAGGTCACCCAATGCTGTATGGCAAAATCATCACAGCGCATTGCCTGAAGCAGGCGTGATGACATTGATGCCGCTCTGCACTGCTGATGCTGATCATGAGGAGGAGTCAGAGCGCAGTTTCATAGCTATAGGTAATGAAACTGCCGGCGTTGTTTAAGGTAAGTGACTCGATTGCCGAACAAAGTGAGAACTTCCTATCTAGTGCCAGGTAAGTTTTACCAAAAAGGTAATGTTACTTTTTATTTTTTGGAGGGTGGTGTTACTGGTCCTTTAAGTGTACTTGTTATGTATGTCTCTATTATATTTATAAACCCTGGCATATATACCAAAATAAATGTTATTCTGTTCTATGGAGCAACCACCAGTGTATAATACTACTTATTAAAGCCATGTAACTTCCCAGCAGAATCTGGCGGCAGGACTGGTATCTCTCTAACATTAACAAACCCTGTACTCTGCACTATGGAGCGCTGGCGTCTCCACTGCATTAACAAACCCTGTACTCTGCACTACG
>WMED01027671.1:0-10582 GCA_019650415.1 Pipa parva | reverse complement strand
GCACTCCAAAATAGTAAAAGCATCCAAATTTTATTTTAAATAAAGTTAAAATCCAAGCATTAGTGAGAATAAAAGCAAAGCATAAAGCACCCTCTAACTCGTTTTGCGTGAAGGTGCTTAATCATAGATGAGGTGCGATAACAAAATCGAGTATATATAGAAAATAAACTTACCAAAACGTAGGTGTTCAAAATCATGTTGTAACGAGTAGTGAAAGTAGTATAGAGTAATATCAGAGGCGTTTTTTTTTAGAGGCGTTGATGAGCCTTCTTGGCCAGAGACGATGTGTTGGTGGACCAGGAGAGGTCTTCAGTGACATGTACACCCAAGAACCTGGTGTTAGTCACCCTTTCCACAGCAGCTCCGTTGATGGATAAGGGGGCATGATGTGGGCAGTTTTTCCTGAAATCTACAACAATTTCTTTGGTTTTATCAGTGTTTAACAAGAGATTGTTAAGACTACACCAAGAGGTCAGTTGGTTCACCTCGCTCCTGTTATGTGTCTCATCATTGTTACTGATGAGTTCCACCACAGTTGTGTCATCCGCAAACTTGATGAAGAGGTTGGAGGAGTGATGTGTAGAGCAGTCATGGGTGAGCAGAGTGAACGTTTAGATCTGTTTCCCATTTGGTCATGTATGGGTATTTTGTTTGGGTGGTTGTTGAAGAAATATTTTGATATATACAAGTAATTAGATGGTTGTTTGTGGTTTGCTCCATACTTATGTGTTCGAAAAATGTTGTTGGTTGGTTTGTTTTTAGACACTTTTTGAGGAAGTTTCTTATTTGTAAGTATTGGTAGAAGCTTTTGTTATCTATATTATATGTATTTTGTAGTTCTGAGAAAGGTATTAGTTTATTGTTACATATGAAGTGTTTTTGAAATATCAATCCTTTTTTGGATCCATATTCTGAAGGCTATTGTTTCATTTCCTGGTTGGAATAATTTATTTAAAAATATTCCGTAGTATTTTGAGTGGGTTAACCAAAGTTTGTATTTTAAGTTGTAGTTGTCTCAAATTTGTAGGAAATGTTTTGTGGTTGGGAATAGATCTGGAAGTGGTTCTCTTTCTGTTTTTGGGGTCCATATTATTTGAGGGAGGGTTAATGGTGAACAGAACGTGTTTTCTATTTCTAGCCAGGGGCAGTGTTTATGTGGTGGCATCTAGCAAGATTTGCTAATACTGAGGCTATGTAATATTTATATAAGTGAGGTACTGCTAGGCCGCCTAGTTCTTTGGGTTTGTTCATTATTTCCGATGCTATTCTTGGTTTTTCCCTTCCTATATAAAGTTTGAAATTGCTTTTTGTAGATTTTGTATGGCTTTCTCTAGGATATGGATAGGGAGGGTTCTGAAAAGATAGAGAATTTTGGGGAATAGGGTCATTTTTACAGCTGTTATTCTTCCAAGCCATGATAGTTTGAATTTAGTCCATTTTTCCAATTCTTGTTTTAGATTTGTGATCATAGGGGAGTAGTTTGCTGAGTACATTGAGTTGTGTGACATGGTGATGTTAACCCCTAAATATGGTATAGACTCCGATTGCCATTTGAACGACAAATTGGATTTGAGAGTTTGGAGTTCCTGGTTTGTTAGGAGTACTGTAAGGGCTTGTGATTTTGAAGCCTGATATGGTTTGGAAATCTTTTAAAGTGTTTAAGATGTTTGGTAGTGAGATGTGGGGTTGGCTTAGGATGAGAAGGATATCGTCTGCAAATAGTGCTATTTTATATTCTTCTTTCCCTATTTGGATTCATTTAATTTGTCTGTGTTGTTCTGATTGAGTGAGTGTTAAACGTTCCAATTAGAGGGCAAATAATAGGGGTGATAGAGGACAGCCGTGTCTTGTTCTTCCTTGTAGTTTGACATCAGCTGATTGGAGGCTTGAGATTGTAATATTGGCTATAGGAGATGAGTATAATTGTTGGATTGCTTGTATGAAAGTAGGTGGTAGTCCTATCTTTTGTAGGATATGGAACATGTAGCTCCAGTTTAGTCTGTCAAATGCTTTCTGGGCATCTAGTGTCAAAACTATACAGGATTCATTTGTTTTTCTTGCGTGGTGTATTATGTTCATTGTTCGGCGGATGTTATCGGATACAGATCTGTTTGGGATAAAACCAGATTGATCTGTGCGTACTAACCGTTGTAGTAGGAGGGAGAGTCTGTTTGCTAAAATTTTTGCAAATATTTTGATATCTGTATTGATGAGTGAGATTGGTCTATAACTGTCACAGTTTAACGGGTCTTTTTCTGGTTTTGGGATAACTGTAATGGATGCTCTTTGCATATCTCTAGATAGTGGATTTCCCTTTTGTAGTGAATGGAATAGTTCTTGTATATGTGGTAGTAGGGTATTAATTAATTTTTTGTAATAGTTTGCTGTATAGCCATCTGGTCCCGGGGCTTTTTTTGATTTTGTGTCTTCTACTAGTCTTTTGATTTCTTCTGTTGTAATAGGTGTTTCTAGTGATGTGATTTGTTCTTGTGTTAGTGGTGTTGATGTCCACTGGGTAAGAAATGGGGATGAAATGGGGATGTGTCTGCTGATTGGGTTTGTGGTGCTTTATCGTTTTGATATAGTTGTTAGTAGAATGTATGAAACTGATTAAGTATTTGTTCTGTATCTCTTGTTTCTTGGCCTGATTGGTTTCTAAGAGCGTAGATTTTATTTTATGCGTTGTAGTAATTTAATTTTCTTGCTAACAAGGTGTGTGGTTTGTTTGCATATTCGTAGAATCTGTATTTAGTTTTGTTTAGAACGTATGCGGCTTTTTCTGAGAGTTCTTCTATATTAGTTTTTTGTTCTTATTTCTTTTAATTGGAGTTACAATTGGGGTGTATTTTTTATTTTACATTGTTGTGTTATATTGTTTAGGTCTTGTGCTAATTGTGTGATTTTTCTTTCTTTTTCTTTTTTCAGTTTGGATGCTTGTTTGATTAATAGGTCTCTTATTACTGCTTTATGTGCTTCCCATTGTATTGTATTCCCATTGTACTGTTTGTGAGTTCAGTGTAAAATATTCTTGTATTTTATCTTCTATTTCTTTGCAGGAGTTCGTCTTTTAATAATGTGTCGTTTAGTTTCCATTGTCCATGTCCTCTGTGTTTATCCCATCTAATTTGACCATCGCATGGTCGAACCATGTGATATCATAGATTTTAGATTGTGTTATTGCTGAAATGTTTGTGGGTTGGATAAATATGTAATCAATTCTTGAATAAGAGTTATGTGGTATAGAGTAAAATGTATAGTCCCTATCTATTGGGTGTTTTTCTCTCCATATGTCGATTAAGTTTAGCAGTTGGAGTTTTTTATCTAAATATTTCCCATCTCTTTCTTGTTCTTGTTGATAATTTGTTGATCTGTTGTTTCTGGTGCTGTTGAGATTGTTCTGTAGTGTTGGGTTAAAGTCTTCTCCTATTATCAGTCTTCCTTTTTTTATTTCTATCAATTTCTGGAAAAATCTGTCAAAACATTTTTTTTTGTTGAGTTGGGAGCATAAACTGATGCTATGCTATGGTGGCCCTGCAGTGTGCCTGTGATTATGATGTATCTTCCCTGTGGGTCTGCATGTTTATTGGATAATATAAACTTGAGAGTTTTAGGTATGAATATGGATGCTAATGCATGATACATTTGTGTGTAATTTTTAGAGATGTATTTAGGATATGAGGTCTTGGAGAAATGTGTTTCTTGGAGTAGAAGTATATCTGCTCATTCTGTTTGATAATCTGTGAATGCTATTTTCCTTTTCTTAGGGCTGCTTAGGCCTTTTACATTATGTGATATGACCATTAGATTAAGTTTCTCTTGCATTGTATTTGGAGTCTATAGATTGGTGAAAGAATATAGTTTGGAAATAAAAGTTGAGATAGAGGAGTGAGGAGTTTATATTTTTAGGGTTCCTAGGTGAGAGTGTCTAGGAAAAAGTGATCCCTCTGATTGAGTAATAAATTACCCAGTCTGGGATACACAATTTTGGGAGGGTGACTAATCCACTAAAGGAGACGTCCCGCCTTCAAGCGAGCTTTTTGAAGTTTGATTTGTATTGTTGTTTACCCAGTTTGGTTTCGGTTTTGGAGGTTTTTATAAGGTCATTGTTTTTGAGTGTGTTGTACATTGTGAGGGTAGTGCATTCACTGTTAGAGGGTGTGGGTGCTAAAATTTTTTATTTTATTGACGCTGGTGATTTTGTGGGTTTCTGTTTGTTTTGTTTCTTTCTTATGTTGTCATATATAGTGTTGTTTGTTTGTTCATGTTATGTTTACTTGATAAATAATATAACGTCAAACCATTTAATAAACAAGTTAGATTATTGTAAACATATATTACAAATATTTTAAACATTTTCTGGAGACAAGGATGAGAGAGGAGGCAAAAAGGAAGAGAAAAAAAGGGGGAATTTTAGGGGGAGGGTATCACATGTATCACATCTTCAAGGTTAAGTTATCTTAAGGCATTTCTATGGTGTACATAATAGAGAGAGCGAGAAAAAAGGAAGAAAAAACAATAAGAAAAAGAAAAAGGGGTAGGTAAACGGGAGAGATTATGTGAAACAAGTTATTTTCATACATTTTCTGTATGTCATTCTTTATTATAGTTACATTTGTTATCCCTCTCCTCTCTCCCTCCCCCCCTTCCTTCTCACCTATCCATTGTCCCAGTCTTTCTCTAGGAAGGTGAGGAGTAGAAGTGAAATAATAATAGTTCTTTTCTAGTCTTCTTTGTTCGTTGTTGATAGTAGTCTACGTAGGAGGGTGGTGGTTTTCTTTTATTGTTTGTCAGTCTCTCTGTGGGAGGTGAGATACAGGGGTGAAATAGTAGTAGTTCTCTTCCAATCTTCCTTGTTTGTTCATCATCGATAGTGGTCTATGTGAGGAGGTGGTGGTCTTCCCTTCCTTTTTAATAATAGAGAAAAAAAAAATAATTGAAAAAAAAAAAAACTTCTTTCATTGGTCATATTTGGTTGGTGGTAATTGATGATGAACAGTAAGGAAACCGAAAACCCAAAAAATTCTTTTCTTTTCCATTGACCAGTGTGAGAAGAGAAAAGATAAAAATAAATAAATAATAAAAAAAACATTTCAAACTTTTTATTCATGTTTGGTGGTCGTAATTGATGGTCGGTATGTGAAAAATAGAGAAAAAAAACTTTTTAAAAGAAAAATGATTTTTCTTCCTTGTGCAATGGGCAGAAGCAGGTTTCCTGTCATTGTTTTAACTTTAGTTTTTAAGTGTAATTCTTCTCTTCTTTCCCTTCATTATTTTTGGGTGTTGTTTTCTAAGGATGATTCTCTTTGTGTTGCTTGATTTAGGTATTGCATGGTTTCCGCTATTTTATCAGGTTTTCTTATTATGAATTGTAGTCCATTTGTGTTGAACTGTAGTTTAAATGGGAATCCCCATCTGTATGGAATTTTTGGATCATTTAGTGTTGTTAGTAGTGGTTTCATGTCTCTTCTTTTTTGGAATGTGATGGGAGATAGGTCTGTGAATACTTTTGGAGTGATTCCTTCAGTTGTTGGGATTGTTTCTCTGGATATTTTTAAGTATTTGTTCTTTAATGTGATGGTATTGCATTCGGATTATTATGTCTCTTGGAGGTATATTGGGAGCTGGACGTGGTCTGAGAGCTCTTTGGGCTCTATCCTTCTACGGAGGTGTCGGGGAGGATTCTTGGAACAATTTTTCTATGAAGGGTTGTATATTGATTTCCTCAGGGATTCCTCGTAATCTAAGGTTGTTGCGTCTTGTCTTGTTTTCTAGGTCTTCTTGAGTGTTTTGTAGTTTTTGTATTTGATGTTGTAGTTCTTGTATTTGTGTTTCCATTGTGGTGGTTGTTTTGGTTATTGTTGTTTGTTTTTCTTCAACTTGTTGTAGTCTTGTGTCTAGTTCTTTTATTTCTGTGTGGATTTCTGTGACGGAGTTTTTTAGTTCTTTTGTTTTGTGTTCTTGAAATCCCTAGAGGAAGTGTCTGAGATCTCTCAGGTCTTTTTTTGTGCACGGGGATGAATCATCTGCAGTGGTTTCTATCATTGCGGTTGTTGTTTTGGAAGATTTAGTGGAGGTGTTCTTGCTCTTAAAGTCAATAGTTGATTCTATTGTGGTGTAAGGAATACTTACCGCGCTCCGCTCCAGCGCTGGGCTCTCCCTGCCTATGCGCGCATGCCGCGCACTGCTGGCGCTTTGAGCATGCGCAAGGGGGGCGCGCCCACCATGACTTCATGGGGGCGTGCGCCGGGCACTCGCAGAGGCAGGAGCACGCCGGTCTCTTTGCCTATATAAGGCAGACGCGCTCCAGCCTGGGTGCCCGGTTATAATTACACTATCCTGCTAAGGCTAGTGTGTTTGGGCTAGGTGCTGCTTGTTTATAGTATCAGTCTCTGTGAACTTGTTCCTGTCAGTGTCCTGTTCCTGTCCAGAGTCCTGTTCCTGTCCAGTGTCTGTCTGCAGTTGTCATACCACCACTGTACAACTGGCTTAGGGGTCGCGACCTGGGTACTCTCGGCAGCAGAGTCCAGTACCTCCTTGTGGGGGTTAAAGGTACCTTAGACTCCGCGCCCTAAGTCAGCTAGCGCCAAGGACAGTGTGGTATACACTAGCATCCTCCTACTCCCTTTAATCTTGGTTCCGAGTCATTACATGTACAAACGTAGTTGCTGCTGCTGATTTTTGCTTTCCCCCTGGCATTTTTAGGTTTGTGTGTTTTTTGTATTTAGCTTTTTTTCTTGATTTGTTTCCTTTATGTTTAAGTTTATTTTGTTTGAGAGAATTTCAGGGGTGTTTGGTTGGTGTTGTTTGTGTTTCCCTTCAGGCTTTGTTGTTGCTATCTGAGTTGTTTTGTTCCACTATCTTCTTTTTGTTTCAGTGGTGAGAGTGACCTGCTTTTCTCCGCTTGGTGCTGTTTCAGCTCTGTTCTTCTCTTAATTGTGGATTTTCTCCCCTTTCTCTCCCTCTCTCTATCCTCCACTTTTTTAACAGGCGTGAAGCCCTTTGGATTTTTACTTTACAGACAAGACAGCCCCAAAGCCTTAATTACATTTGGGACATACATCACTTCACAGACCTTTAATACATTATTCATTTCACATTATTGAGTCTTGTTTAAGTTTTACACCATTTTTCACCATTGTCATCCTATTTTTATCACTTCACCAACACACATCAGCATCAATCTTCAACTCACTCACACTTTCATTTCTTCGTTTCATTCCATCAGTACGCACTCTCATACTGATTTATTTTTATATCAACACCAACCACTTCATTAATGATATATCAATATGCCTTGCAACAGAGTTAATGCTAAAGTCTGAACATCATAATTTGTAACTTTTACCTTTGATGCTCACTAGTGATTTATTCTATAGTACAAACAGTATACGGATTTGTTTTTGTTCTTATTTCTATATTCATCAATTTTTATTTTCACATTTATTTAAATTATTTAACCATTCATTATGTCTAATCACTTATTATGTTGAATTATTTTAATATATTAAGTTTATCAATTCAGTATCAGTTCATTGTTATTCTCTGTATGGAGTCTTTACATTAATTCATTTGATTAACTATATACACGGATGGTTCAATTAATTTATTTATTCATCAGTTTAACAAATTATCAATTCACTGCTTAATCTATTGTTCTACGGGCATTTTACTGTATATTTAGTATTGATTTACTTATGATTTATATTTTTTTCCATCTGTTTTCTGTATATACACTTTTATTTTTTATTTTTGAACACTTCAAATCCGTAAATTTGTATATATACATATTCCCAGGCCTGTAACTTGTGACAGTTTACTTACAAACATTATCAATGCTGCTACTATATCAACATTGAATCATAATCGTGCATCACAAAGCGGCACAGTCATCATCAGGGGTTAATTTAATTTAATCAGGCCAACCCCTTTTTTTTTTTTTTTTACACACAAAACCTTACGAACTTGGTTATACACAGAGACAGGTGCTATGACACAGCGCTTGTCATTTATGTACTTAACGGTTAAGAAAAACTGTTTCAATGAGCTATGCACACCGTGACATACTGGGCAGCAGGACGCCATTATTCTGCCACAGATATATGTTAGAGAAGTCTCTGATAGGTTGTGAGTGCAGTCTCTATATAAGCTGGAGGCAGATAGCTGAACTTGCTGACACTCATTCCTGTGTTACCAGTTACATGTAGTAAGGATGCAATGATAGTGAATCAGGTACTTTTTAATGACTTTACCTTGAAGAATGACATGCCATGTGGTCAAAACACAATGCTGCTGCACACTGAAGAATATATCTGCTTAGTCACAATGGAGGATAGAATGAAGAAGAAGGATGATGATGCAACAGATAGAGGAGGAGATAGAGAAACTATGCACCATGGGTAAACTAGTTAAAGAAGAAAACACAATAAAAACAAGATACTGAAAACCACTAGGTGGCAGCATTGCGCAACATAAATGAATACAGCCTTGTATAACATATATAAATGAACAGAATAGCCAATGTATGACCAAATAACATGGAATATTGAAGCTGTAACAGCATAGCCATACTTTAGGCGAGCGCCGTTTGCAGGGAGCCCGACACAATGGGAGCTCAGGGCTGCTTTCGCTTCACTGTGTGCACATCTCTTGAAACAGAGTAGAAAGAGATCTGCCAATTAATTGTAACAGCCCGCATTATGGATATCGATGACATGCCACACATACTGCACGGTCATAGGGGATACATCCTTGAATGACTCTGCTGCTTAACATCTAAACAACCAACCAGCCAACTGCGTTAGTTTATACCAGTGGTTCTCAATTATTTTCTGTCATGCCCCCCCCTAGGAAGAAGAAAACATTTTGCGACTCTTAAGAAACTTGCAAGTTTGTTTAATGCGAAAATATTTATTAAAAATTGTCTAACATTAGTTAATATTTAAAATATTGGAAATATTTTAACTATTGTTTTAGATATTAACTAATGTTGGACAATTTTTAATAAATATTTTTGCATTAAACAAACTTGCAAGTTTCTTAAGAGTAAGAAACATCATCCGGTTAGTGACACCCGAGAAGCAAGAGGAATCCAGAGTGGGAACACAGCAGATCCTGAGAACAGGAAAGAAGGTTGGGATTACACCTAGTAATCCAAGGCGCAATTTGACCTAAAGATTGTAAGTAGGTTTTCACTTATTTTTAACTATACCAAAGTGATCTGCACTATCTATTTCCTCCTTCCTCCTAGAAGAAGCGCAGCGCTCCCTCACCTTTATCTGAATACCCTGACAGTCTGTGCATCGGAGAAGCCAGCAGCTGATCTAGGACCCCTAACACTAAATCAAGTTTGTGTACAAACCTAAAGCGCAGGTGTCTTTCACCAATTTTTATATAGATGTACCCTGGTTCACTATTGTCCATTATTTCTCTAATGTGCTATTGTCATTAATGACAACCGAGAAGCTTTCCTTACTGGGCGAGGCATTGAATGGCTTTTGTTACTCGGTCCCAATAAAAAAAGAAACTCACTGAGACAAAGCAATGAAGACTTTTCTCTGCCAGAAACTGAGGTTCTCAATCCATTGTCTGACATTGAGGGTGGAAGGATGTTAAGCAGGGAGTTAACAATAGATACACCTGACTACAAACTTCTTTATGTATCATGTAGCGAGTGGTCTAGCTATTAGGGACCCTTTAAATTGGTTTATATTCCAGCGCCAATTCCTTGTGATGTCTCTCCGGAGGTTTAGTCAATATAAACTCAGACATCCCATCAATTGATGTGTGCAAAGCACAATTCTCTCCTGAAACTGAGTGCAGAGCACAATCCCCCCTTATCATTGAGTGCAGAGCATGATCCCACCTTAAATCTGAGTGCACAACACAATACCCCTTAAAACTGAGTGCAGAGCGCAATCCCCATAAGGCAAGGTTCACACTAGCATATGATGCGCAGCGCATCATATGCTAGAGTGAAAAAAAATACTGCTCAATGTTTCTCTATGTACTTACCTAGTTCCGGACACACTAGCGTATGACGCGCATACGTTGCATCTGGAACGCTGGGTGTCGCATTTTGGCAGGCGTATGATTAAAATTTTCATTTGCCAGTTATTCAAACACAGCACTTTTACAAATGTTATGAAGGTTTGAAATTAAATTCATGAATGTTATTGTTTTCTCTCTGTTCTTATCTTTACTGATAAGGTTGTTAAACAGACCTTGCCCAATCCCATTGGTTTCTATGGTGCTTTAGAGAATACCTGTACAGGAAGTGTATCTGAAAGCCCAATATTTAGGGGGGAATTCAGCATTGTGCGAAGTGAGCTCCGAATCCTTTGGCTCACTTCGCACAGACTGATATGCGCTTGCTGATGTCCTGCACGTGGACATCAGCGAGCGCTTTAAAGGGATTCCAGTCTTGGCGAGGAGACTCTTTTGGTCTCGCTGAGACTGGAAATCCCAGATCCCAAAAATTCTACTTTGTGAGTAGAAAGTAAGATATTTTTTGCTTTAGGGAACACTTCCTATACAGTGGGGAAAAAAAGTATTTAGTCAGTCACCAATAGTGCAAGTTCCACCA
>WMED01027670.1:0-10582 GCA_019650415.1 Pipa parva | reverse complement strand
TTGCTATCATGGGCACAGTTATGCAACTGAACTTTGAGCATTTGCTGAAATTTTTTTCAATGTTTCCTTGTTCTAAAACTGCACTAACTAGAATTATTATTAATCATTATTATTCTATTATAATATTAATATATATAATATTATATATTTATATTAATATAAACATAATATTATGTTTTTTTAATGTTTCCTTGTTCTAAAACTGCACTAATTAGAATTATTATTAGTCATTATTATTCAGCCATGTTTTTTAATGTTAAACTTTATACAAAAATAAATTGATATACATTTATATACAATCATAAACAAAACTTTTTATTTAAAGTAACTAATATGAAATGGGCATTCCAATAAAATCTACCCCAAAACAGTATCTAATAACACTGCTTCACCTGTTTGACTTTGCCACTTCAGTCTGGCAAATTTTGGGCAGGAGGGGGCTGATGACAGGGCTCCAGTGTTGTATAAGGCGACTATTTCCTTGAGTAACACTAGTGACTGCTATTATATGACAACATGACCTAAGGACAATGTGGTATATAAATAGATAGAATATTCACGGATTATAATTATTGGGATATGATGAGACTGATGTCACTGCCCTTCACTTGTCAAACTCGCCTCACTCCGCATGACTTCTCATCCTACTTCTATCCACCTGACTACGCCACACTATGTATCCAACAGCATTCACCGTCCACCTGTTTGGCAAGAGTATTCTCCACTTAGTCACTCCTGAGAAGCAAATTCACGTCTATTTAAACCGTGTGACTCTATTTGTAATGAAGTGAATTCAGACTTTTGTTAATGAGGCCCTTTGAGGTTAATTCATTGAATTCCAAACAGTTGCGTAAAGGTTTAAATTCTCATTCATTTGCTGCTTTCCCAGGTTGGTTTAATACATCAATAAACATTATTTTCAGCAATGTGTTGAATACCCTGCCAATCTGACAGCTTACAACGGTTGCAAAGTTATGGAGCTCATTGCGGCACTTTCCATACAAAGTTCGAACTTGCCTTTCGGTTTTGCCAGCTCAAATTAGCAAATTTAAGGGTTGACGGCAGGTTTTCATTTACAAGTAATGTGACTATTCTCAAAAGACAAAGAAAATAGCAAAATTGTGGTGCATTGAAAGGGATATAAAAATCACTTGTTGCAGTGTAGGTGGCTTTAGTACAGTAACAATAGCTGTGATCATAATGTAATAAACTGGTAACATCATCCATTTTTATGATCAATTCTGCCTATTAATATTATTTACTCATTAATATAAAAATGATACAAGGGTTATTGATCAAAGTGAGAATTTGACTGTCAGAGTGAATTCTCATCACTTTGGTTGGCTAGACTATGATTCTCTACTCCTTACTGACTAAACAGAGAATTCCTCTAACAATTTCACATCCACACCAATATTCACATAGCAAATTTGCAACCGTGTCAACAGCTGTGTATTTTGTAGTGTGCTACTGTCGTTGGCTGGTGAATTCACCACATCATAGAGTTTGTTGAATACCCAAATATGGGGAAGTGGTGAATTCATACTTCACAATTCAGACATTAGTCAATAACCCCCAAAGTGTTAGAGCGATTGTTTCCTTTAGACAGATTAATGAGAAAATGACATCACTCCACTTTCGGTTTTTCCAAGTTTACCAAGTAAAATCTTACATTGTTCTTGTGACTTTTTTTTAATTTTCAAGATTGACTTTTTCTTTCTCGATTTTTCAAAATTTTTGATGGAAAGATAGATATGCTACTAATGTATAGTATGGCAACCTTTCCAATGAAAATTTTTTTTTTAAAAATCAAGATCGAAAAACTCGATCTCAAAAACTAAAAAAAATCTCGCAAGATCAATGTGAGATTTTGCTCGGTAAACTCGTAAAGACTACTCTCGTTCTTTCCGAGTTTAATAAATTTCACTCTAAATATGATGAAAGGGGCAAGAGAGAAATGAAAGTGTGATTATTTTGAGTGTTTTGTTTTTTTAATTTAAAAAACATCAGAACCCAAAACCTTTGCTAAACAACCAGAACCTCAACAAAACCAAACTATAGTGATGGAACCTTAACTAAAACTTAAAGAAAGCAAAATACGGCAGCCTGAGCACATCTCTCATTCCTATAACAGTAGCTGTAAATATATTACCATTGTTCCTGTAGATTATAGCTTTGCGGTTGGAAACAACTTTCATTTGTTTTCTGCTTTACCAAAACACACACCCAGAGCTACTGTTTCTGGCAAGAAGTTAGATAATAATACATTTATTAAGTGCTTCATAAAATACATTCATGAAGTGCCAACAAAGTGAAAGCTAATGTTTATTTTTAAATAAAATCTCATTTCTAGGTTCCATTTAAAATAAATACAGATTAATAGAATGGGCAAAATTTTATAAAATTTATCACGCAAGATATTGCATTTTTCTCCCGAGATTATCGTGTGAGTTATTTCTATCTTCATTTTTTGATATTTTTCGATAGAAAGGCAGCCATACTACTAATTAAAAAAATTGAAAAATCGAGATAAAAAAACTTGCGCAATAATCTCACAAGAGCAATGTGCGATAAACTGGTAAAGATCGAGAGTGGTCTTTCCAACTTTATCAGGAATTAAAGCATTGGCACATTTCTCAGCTTTGTTCATTACTATATCCATCATCTCATAATTTAAGCTTCTGTACAAAATTTGCCCTAACTCATTCATATACAATGAAAACTTTTGTTATGCACCATTTTATTGTCTTATCAAAAGGTAATAAAACATACATACCTTCAATGCAAGTAGCAACATTTCCAGTAATTCCCTGTACAGTTTAGATTAAAACCAGTAAAAATAATGAGTTTGAGTAGGTATCTTGTTATCAAATAAATTATACAAATAAACAATATTTTAAAAAAGATATATGGGATATTTATCAAAGTCGAAAAGGTTTTTTAAAGGCCTATTGCTGGAGGAACAGACTTGATTTTATTATGTCGGTATTGCCTATTTAAAAATACTCTTTTTGCCATGTAAGAAATAACTTTTTATGCATTTTTTAATATCAAAAAGTTATTTTCAATCTTTAAAAATCCCAAAATTGCTTGATAAAAATAGAGTTGTTTTTTCCATGTTTAGTATTTTTCTAGTATAAAATAAACAATTAACAGGACACAATTTGGTGATCACAATGTTTTGAAGTTAAACTAAATATCTGTGCTGGTCTATTAAAATAAATAGTATTGTACTTACCAGGGTTGTGATTATCTAGAGTCATGGGCAGATTTATGCAACTGAACTTTGACCATTTACTGAAACTTTTTTCAATGTTGCCTTGTTCTGAAAACTGCGCACTAACTAGAATTATTATTAGTCATTATTATTTAGCCATGTTTTTTAAAGTAAAACTTTAAACAAAAATAAATTGATATACAATTATATACAATCATAAACAAAACTTTTTATGTAACGTAACTAATAAGAAATGGGAATTCCATAAAAACTACTCCAAAACAGTAGCTAATAAAACTGCTTCACCTGTTTGACTTTGCCACTTCAAGCTGGCAAATTTTGGGTGGGAAGGGGTTGATGACAGGGCTCCGGTGTTTTATAAGGCGACTATTTCTTTGAGTAACACTAGTGACTGCTATTATATGACAACATGACCTAAGGACAAGGTGGTGTATAAATAGATATAATATTCACAGAATATAATTATTGGGATATGATGAGACTGATGTTACTGCCCTTCACTTGTCAAACTCACCTCACTCCACATGACTTCTCATCTTACTTCTATCCACCTGACTACTCTCAAAAGACAAAAAAAATAGCAATATTGTGGTGCATTGAAAGGGATTAGTGTTGAGCGATGATATCGAGAAAAGTTGAAATTGGTACACAGTGAAAAGCATTCCTTAGCAATAGACCATGCATCAGTCTTAAACTTCTTAGGCAGTCACTGCACCAGAACAAAATCACATCAAGGGGCTAGGCTGCTGAGAAAAGATAATTATGTGGCTTTGTATGATTATTCTGTTTTTACAGCTATCCTTTGCACTCAGGGACATACTATTGAATGTCCCTGCAACCATAACCAGCAAAAGTGCAAGGCTTGGTTATGGCTTTAAACCCAATTATCTCCCTATGGAAGTAATTAGGTAAGTCCAGCTCTAAATTAGATCTTAGGCAAAAGGCCAAGAACTAAACCCATTCACAGTGATTATCACTAGGGGCCACTTTTCCAGCTCCTTAAAAACTCAGGTAGCCTATAAAGTCATGTATTATTATGCTTAGGGAGAGTAAAAATGAAAGACAAGAGAGTATAGATGATACCTTTTATTGGCTAACAGAATAAATGATGAATGCAAGCTTCATCAGGCAATAAGATGAAACTGAAACAATTTTATACAGGAGAGTAAAAAACTTCTCACAAAGAGAGTGATTCTGGGAATCAGTACTAATTTGAATACAGTTTATATTCTATTTTTCACCAACAGGTGGCACTGTATAATTCTGTAAATCTGTGGATTAGTACTAACTTCAATACAGTTCAAATTCTCACCAACAGGTGGCACTGTGTAATTCTGTGGATAAGTACTAATTTGAATAATGTAAACTGTATTTGAATAATAGAAACTGTATTCCCACCCCACAGGGTGGGAAAATGAATTTATATAAGAAATTCAGGGGGTAATTCAGGAAAGTGCGAACTTACCTGACGATCCTTCGACTCCCCTCGCCGAGACTGGTATGCACTCCCTTCTCTCCTGCACGCGGAGATCAGTGAATGCTTTAAAGGTACTTTGGCTCACCTCGCGACCACTCGAGTCGCCTCTTGAGACTGGAATACCTTTAAAGCGTTCTCTGATCTCTGCGTGCAGGAGAACAGGGAGCGCATACCAGTCTCGGCGAGGTGAATCGAAGGATCGCCAGATAAGTTTGCAGTTTCCTGAATTACCCCCTCAAAATTTGCTGAATTGAATAAACTGAATTTGCCTGAAATGATTTGCAGTGTCAGTATTTTGCATGTTGGTTATTGGCTCATTCGAGTTCCTGTTACTGAATTATTAAGTCTTAAAAAATATGATTATTTTAATTAATTGCCCGATTAAAATATTTTACAGGTGTCTACCACCATGTATAAAAAATATGATTGTTTTGTTAAGAACTGTTATAGTGGACAGCAACAATACAAATCACTAAGAATCATGAACAATAACTTTATTAGGAAAACATGCATATTGAAAATTATTGAGCAGTGAGTTCATTGTGATTTCAAGATTTACTATTACATGTGTCATCTGTTACACAATCACATATATATATATATATATATATATATATATATATATATATATACACACTCATAGTGGACAGCAACAAAACAAATAATCGAATATTGATTTTATTGTGAAAGAATAGATATTTAAAATTCGCAAACAACGAGGCGACTCTGGTCACAAGCTTTGTCGTTCCATTTGCCATCTGTGTACATTTCAACACAATTTTCCTTTCCTTTACCACTGGGTTCATTTGTTGCCCAATTGGAGTAGTTTAGAGGCGCTCCATCGAGAGAATGGAAGTGACTTGGGACCCCCTCTTTGGCTCCCAGGTATGCGTATCTGTTGTGTTCCTTTACAAAGCTGAGAACACCATTGTTCTCTGCTATATTCTTTGGGGTGGCCAGACGTCCACCCACTTCTTTACAGGTCAGTTTAGATACATCAAAGTCCACTTGCTTCCCACTGGTGGCAAATATCTTTTCTCCTACTTTTTTAATTTTTCCTTGCAAACGAAGAACTAAAATATACAGTACAAAGATTATTAATTATTATGGAAGTTAAAGATAGTATATTTATGCTAAGTGCTATTAATAGCTACACTTTCAATAGAAAATGGTGCATGGACCCAGATGGATAAACACCAAACCCTATGTTTTAAAGTGCTACTATGGCTAGTGTTGAGTGATGATGGCAATAATAATCATCAGACCGATTATCGATTTTTAAAATCATCTAATTGATAATCGGCTGATAATCGTTAGCCGATAACGATGGGTCCCTGCCCCATAGAGCTTACAATTTAAGTAATCTTCTGCCTGATTTTTATAAACCATTAGCCATAACCATTGCAAAACATTGCCCAGGTTTTACCAGATGCAGTTGTATTACTAATCTTGGTTTTATTCAACAGACATGATTATTACAATGTGTCAGCATTTCCCTGGATAGAGCTATCTTATCTTATTTACTGCAACCTCTCCCTGATCTGCTACCTAAAACAGCACAAAACTACTGAATCAGTGACAAGGTTACATAGCCTTAAAGGAACAGTCTGGCTAAAAATTAAAAAAAAAAAAAACACTTTTATTTATTTATGATTTTTACAAACTTTTATTAAATGCAATTTATTATCATTTTTATAAAAAAAAAAAAAAAAAAAAAACTTCTGTATTGCAGACTCCATCTTCAGTCTCTGCTGCTGACTCTACGGCGTCCTGAATCACCTGATCCCTTTAAGAAGCGCAGTCCTCTCCAGCTGTGCTCCTAGTGAAGCCCCACATCAGCATTTCCTATAAGTCACACAGGACAGTGTGCACGTCAACCAGGAAGGATGCATTGATCATGTGCACACTCTCCGTGCAACTTCGAGAAAGTGACAATGCGGGGCTTCACTAAGAGCGCGGCTGGAGAGGGCTGTGCTTCTTAGAGGGATCAGATGATTCGGGACACTGTAGAGTCACCAGCAGAGTCTGAAGATGGAGTCTTCAATACAGACGTGCTGTACAGCACTTCTTTACAGGTAAGAATTTTATTTGTTTTTTTATTGATAAAAAATTGCATATAATAAAAGTTTTTAATTAGCATAAATAAATAAATATGTTTTTTTAAATTTTGGCCAGACTGTTCCTTTAACTCAATATTCATATTTCTTTCTTGATTCCTTTTAACTTAACTGCGGCTTTGTAGAAACCATTTTACAAGCTCAATTAATGATACCTGATGATGTTTCATTAAATGCAGTTATGCTATAGCTTACATTGCATACTCTGGGATTAATATGACAAAGCTTTTTTTTTTTTTTTGTTACTTTTTTCTGATTTCCTGTGATGGGATTTTTTTTTTTTACACCACCAGAAAAACTTATAAAAAACCCCACAGGCAGAAGCATTACAACAATGCCTGAGACGGTTTCGATCTATTTTCACATTGATTTCTGTGTACAATACCAAACTGAACATGTTTACGGAGCTCACTTTGCACAATCGTGAATTCCCCCCTTAATGTTTATAATAATTAATGAAGCTTTTGTTTATTTCCATGCTTCCTGCCTGCACTAAAAATAAATGTAAAATAAAAAATGTTATCTTTCATGCCTTATCCAAATAATCATCATCCATGTGTATGTTTGTTTAAAAGTTATCTTACCTCCTTCCAGAGTGGAGAACCGGCGTTTTAGTTCCTGCAAAGTCATCTGAAATTCCCGGCCAAGTGTGGTTGATACACCTTCGCAGCATAAAAATGAGAAAAGTCAGAATAATAGAATATTATGAATAATTTAGATTTTTCTATAATCTTTTCCACCAGTATTTTGTATGAAATTTACAAAGCTCGAGAAAGCCGATTTTGACCATCTCGAGTTTTATCCATGTAAAAAACAGGCGCCTGATTGAAAAATATCAATTCCAACCATAAACGACCAAATCCAAATCAATTGGATTATAGAATATTCCGTTTGAAGAAAGAAGCTGTAATTTATACTTTTGAACTTCACATATACAATTTCATTTTTTTATTACATTCTTTATGTTTTTAGCGCTGCACATATTTTCCTTTTTTTGAACCCTGGGCGTTTGAAAAATATCAATACTTTTCAATCTATTTTTTGGATCAGATTTTTTTGATGGAAAGGTAGACATACTTTACATTAGTAGTTTTGATCGGTAAAATTGATCGAAAAGTATGAATCGATAAAAATCGGCAAGGTCAAAATCGACTTTCTCGAGCCTTATACATTTCGCCCCCTTTGTGTTTATTTTTTTTATCCCATTGCTAAAACAAATTGCATAATTACATTTTCAAATTAGTATCCTTATATTTTACACTACCCATGAAAAAAAATTGAATTCAGCTGCCAAAATGATGCTCTCATGGCAAAACATATCTTATATTATATTATATCTTATATTTTAAGACCACTCGCAGCAAAACAGCAATTTGGCAGCAAAAGATCCAGGTGGTCTCGCTCAATCCCAGGCAAGGGGCATGACAAACTTTATAAATGATCCCTTGTTGTAAAAGCCGGGGTGCACAGAGTAAAAGGAGCCTTTCTGTGCAACAAAATATCAATAAACTCCGGCACTCCCGTGAGTAAAATCAATGAGTATTTATTTCTTCAAGTTAAAAGCAGATTTGTAGTAACAAGGTAAAAAAATCAGTGATCAAAGGCACCCCCTAACGCGTTTCGCGCTGGGCGCTTAATCATAGGTGCAGTGCCTTAAACAAATGATCTATTTATACATAGTAAACTTACCGGAAGTCCTGAACAGGAGCCGCAGCACCGGTAACATGGCTGTAGTGTTTTTAGTATATTATGCCGTCTTGGCCAGATTGTCTAATCCCCGTTGCGGGTAGCTCCCTGTGCACAATAGGGGCGTAGGTAAAGTCGTGCACAGGTGGTCATGTGATCTGAGTGTTGGATCTACGGCAAGCTGAAAGGGTACAAATTCCTTATGATGCAATCCACTATGTGTAACATTTTCACATAATGGTAATGATATATAGTAAAATGTTTAATGGTATACAAGGCCGCCTAGCTCAATTATAAGTCACTATAAAGACCAAGATTAGTGTTTGGTGCTGCGATTCCCATTCAGGTATTCCATTGTAAACAGCATCAACCTCCTTATAGTCACAGTGTAAAATGACATGCATATCAAACCTAACAGAAAGCATAAGATGCAATATATCAAAATATCATTTAGTACATGCCTGTGAAGCGTAAAAATCGTAATTATATGGAGATACATGTGTTGAATAAACTGCAAACATTCCATAGTAGGTTAACAGTCTAACCAATAGTTATGCTAAACATCACAGGGTCAATATGCATCACTATATGTTCATAGCAATTTGCTGATATAAATAAGAAAACAATTAATCAAAACTATAAAATTATTACCAATCACCATACTAAATGAACAATATCTAAATTAAACAATATCTAAATTGAAAATAAAAGAGCTTTTTTTAAAAAAAATAAAAAACCTCACATGTGTGTGATTAATTACATGGATGCGTTGTAAAGGAACTTAAGTGATGTGAAAGAAAACATGTGGGTGGGTATGAAAGGCTCCGCGGTATTGCAGTGGTCAATTATTAGAGTGAGCGCAAAAATGAAAAGTTAAAACTAATAATAATATTCACACTTACTCACTATACTATGTAGCTCACACATCACATTCACACATTTTCATAGGTCACACACACACACAAACATTTTCTAATGAACATTTTTCAACTTTTAATTTTTGCGCTCACTCTAATAATTGACCACTGCAATTCCGCGGAGCCTTTCATACCCACCTACATGTTTTCTTTCACCACTGTGGAGGGAGTCACCACCCTAATTTCAGAAATTCATATGCATTGGAACCTCCCCCCATGTACATGTCAGTATAAAATTATCTGTTAATTTGTATTAAATTATTGCAACATTTATTGACTTTAGGGTAATGCTTTGTAAAGCATATATGACATCAAACAGTCACACTTACTGGAAGAATTAGTCATGGAAAGAACTGCAAAATAATTTCCATAATGTAAAATTCATTACTGAAGTCATTGAAGAGTTGGACAAAAGTGGTTAAATAGTGATTTAGAGGGTCATTGTCTGTCTACAAGGGAATGTAGAGTGCAAAATTGGTCCTTGTAATGAAAATGGTGATTGTAGACTGCAACTTTCCCTAATTGTCTTTCATTTGTGTTGAATTGGACTGATTTCTGTTTTCATTAGAAAGAAAAATGGAAATGAAGTTTTACTGGTTAGAATTTTACCTGGGGGTCCCGTATCTCCCTTTTCACCTCGTTTGCCAGGTTCACCTTTGGGTCCAGGGAGTCCGTCTCTTCCTGGTTGTCCCTGATTGACACCTGGTGGCCCTTGGGGCCCTGCAGTTGACAGATGGAACATTTTCATTTGTATTTTGCAGGGAGAAAGCTCAATTTCATTTGGACAATGTTTTGGAACAAAGAATTCTTAGTAAATAAATCCCTTTTGTGAAATTATTTATTTTTGGCATACTCAGTCCTCATTTATAACAGGTTAATGATGCTTCCCTATATTAAATGTCTAATGTTAAAATGCTGCAGGTAAATGTTTCTTTGCGACAGATGTTTATTCCATTCATTCAGAGACGTTATTTATATCTGCAATTCGCAAGGCTCCAGTGGTTGCAAACTGATTGTATTTGAATCAAACACAGTTAGTATAACACTGTTAAATAATTGTGTATAACCACCCCTGCTTTTTCAGCAAATCTGGGCACCTTACTACTGCAGATACACATTACACTGCTTGTAGCCTTGTCCTATCAGT
>WMED01027668.1:0-10582 GCA_019650415.1 Pipa parva | reverse complement strand
CCGGGAATACTAATTATGCGTATTCCCGGTCTCCTATTGGCTCATGTGACCGATCGGGTCGCATGAGCCTGCCTCTAACCCCCTATAGAGTCAATCTGACTCTAGTCTAAAAGGGGATTTAGCTGCCGGTCCTCGGCAGGCTTTCAGCGCTACACCGGGTGTTTTTTTTCCCGATGTAGCGCTGAAAGCCTGCCGAGGACCGGCAGCTAGTGGTCCGCGGACCACCACTTTGAGAACCGCTGCATTAAACAATACAAGTATAATATCACTTTAAGTACTAGGTTGCGGTTGATGCAAGAGGTTGGAGGTCCCTTCTCCATAGAGCTTACAATCTAATTCATGAAGTCTCCCCCTCCCCCCCCCAAAGAAAGTCCAATTTGGATGCAAGTGAGAGAGACATACAACACAATACAAACTAATAAAAATCAGGAATTCCACTTTAAATATTAAATTTATTGCACATTAACAACTGCTATACCAATCTAAATAGCAATTATCTTTTTCCAGGGTTACTTGTCCTTTAAACATATATCCTGTAAATGTACTGTTTCCTCGAAAGTGAGACATCCCCCGAAAACAAGACCTAGTGCAATTTTTTCCAAGCTTAGAAATACAAGGCCTGCCCTTAAAATATGACCTAGCTGCAGTAAAGTAGGAGAAATATACCGTACCAGTACCGTCTTCTAAAAATAAGACATCACCCAAAAATAAGACCTCGTGTGTCTTTAGGAGCAAAACTTAATATAAGACCCTGTCTTATTTTCAGGGAAACGTGGTATGTTTTATGTTTTTCACAAACTTGTTCTTGTATTATTTTTTCATTGTGTGTGTTTTTTTTGTTTTTGTTTTTTTTTATAGATATATATTGCTTTCTCAAGGTGATTCTCAGCCTAACCTTTGTTTTCCTTATGAATGGAGCAATGTGATACTTGCTATCTGTTCCTGATGCTAAATTCAGTCACCGATAGGGACACAGCTGAACTCTCTTTATGTGCGCAATAGATGCAGCAAGATTAATTTGGGAAAACCAGTAAAATATGTAATCCTTTAAAGAAGAAAAACTATCTTTACTGCAGCTCTATGCAAATAACCTTTCCCCTTAAATGTTTGCTCAATAATGGGTCACCAGATAAACATTTAGAAAACCAGAGTCCAAGTTTATAAACTAATCTCTTGATGAGACTAATGTCCAGAACCCACCAGGAGCAATTTTATAATTTATTGGTTGGTGTAGGAGTGATGTCAAATTTGTGTAAGGTCTGTAGCCTACCAGGAGGGACATAAAATGTGTCAGAATCTCCCATGTGAGGCATCTTCTCCGGGTGCTTGAGGTATCTTTTTCACAGACAGTGTGTAAGTTCTTTTTATTTCTTTTAGTCTATTGTAACTCCTAGGTTCCTCTAGCTTTTTAGATTATTGTAACCTCTGCTTTTGGCTGGCTTAGACTGTATGTAAGAACCAGTGAACTGTTCGGAAACTTTTCATGATTAGGGAAAGAAACTAATGGTTCACCTGCCATTATTGTTTGGAATGTTGTAATGCCCATATGAACACAGTTATGGAAAAACTATATGATGCATGTCAAGCTTTAAACCTGTCGTCTACACTCAAGGAATGGTTTCCACCATTACATGGTGTAATGTCTTGGAAAAGACAAGGTTCACATTTCACCTTAAATTCATGAAATATGCCAATCTTCATTCCTTCTGGACTCTCCAGCTGTTCCAGAACTACTGTACTCTCTACATTGTCCTGCCTGTCTCAGAAGAACATGAAACTTTGTACAATACTAGAGCAATGCTACGATATTTTAAGCCCCTCCTTTTAAAGAGCTATCCCCATCGTAGGCTGAGGCAAAAGGTCCTCAGTTAACCAATTATATTTGGATTTTTTTTTTTTTGTACCTGCAGTTTAATTATCTAGCAGTTTGAGTTTCGTTACACATTGCTCATTAGCCAAGTTATTTCGTTTAGGCCTACAACTAACAAGTTATTTAACTATTGCTCAGTAATCTAATTTTTCTCATTGTGCAAGGTCTAATAGCTACAGTTTAGTAGTTATTTGCCGTTAACAAATTACATTAGGTGTTTAACAACTAAATCTCCCATGTGGCACTCAGATAATGAGTTATATTACATATTTCTCTGTTGCCAGAGATGATAATTTGTTTGGCTGGATACTAATCAGATGCATTATACATCGGGCATTGCTAAATTGGTTAAATGCTATTTGCTACAGTTTCCACTGGAAAATATATAGATGGCAAACAGCTAGTTAGGGCAGTATAGTGGTCCAGTGGGCAGGTTAGTGGTTAGGATTACTCCAGTACAACTGTGAATCCTGGGTTCACCCTGGACATCATCTGCAAAACCCTTTGTATGTTCTTCTTGTGCTTGCATTTTCTCTGACAGTCTAAAACCACACTAGTTTAAATGAAACCTGAATAAATTAACCCTAGTCTCTGTGTGTGTGTGAGATTTATATGGGGAAATAAATTGTAACCTATTTCCACTTGCTCAGATGCCTAGTTCAGTGACCAGCAGGCAATTACCTCATATAATGCTTCATGGCCAGTAGCTACTTCCATTACACAATGCCCAGCGAGCAGCAGCTACTTACTCAGATATAGTGCCTATCCTATTCCTCTCCAGAGACCGAGCCTGTGCCCCAAGTGCCCATACATAAACAATGCCTGTGGAGATGCCTAATTAACTGCCCCGGGAACTTTTTTTTTTTATTGGTAGTCCCAACTGGTCCAGTAGCTTTACAGAACCATACAGTTGTTTTAATATTAACCTATGTCAGATTATTTGAAATAATAATAATTAGCTTCACTTTATTCACTTTAGTGAACAAAACAAGTGAATGCTATTGGAAATACTGCCACATGCCAGAGGAATCGCCAGTGTTTAGATCTCGCCAGAGTCATGTCTTTTCAGCGCTGCCGGCACCAGAAATGGCAGATGATGATAAATGGTCACATACAGTATTATTAGTGGACCAATAACATATAAAAACAATCAAAATTTGGATTGGCATTGCAGTTATTTAAATACAGCAATTGTAAAAATGTTACCTTTGAGGTTAATGTCATAAATTTGTTCATTCTGTCTGTTCTTACCTTTACTGATATCAGCCGTGCTGTTTAAACAGACCTCATTCAGTCCCATTGTTTTCTATGGTGCTTTACATAAAGCTATACATATTTTACACCTAAAAAACTAAAACATCTTACTTTCTTTACACAATGTAGAAGCACAGATTGAATATATAGTAACTATAAATGCATTTGAGGCCTTATTAAATTTTTGGTATTACTGTTCTATTAATAGCCTTGCCAGATCACTTCTATGCTGATAAAGATTTTCATGCAATCTAATAGAGAAAAGAGCTGTTAAAGGATGATTTAAAACATAAACTGTTTGGTTTCTTCACTTAATAGTATAGCATTTTGTCTTGTACATTCACTGGGGTCAAAAAGAAATAATCTCACAAAAAACTTTGTATTAAACTACCTTTCTTAGTCCAAATGTATTTTGGGTATATTTTCCATCTTAACTAGCTTCATATGTTATGTTGTTATTAGTCTCATTGAAGGGGGGGAAAAAGATCTCTGTTTGCAGGCATTTGTCTAAATTGAGTTATCCATAAAATGTTGGCATTTAAGAACGATATCCTCTGGGCCACATACGTATGTTTATTTCAGAAAGAAGTGCATTATTAAAAGTATTCATTGTTTTTGCATTCATTAACTGCTACAAGATGTTATTTGGCTTACGTTACGGAGTTAAAAGGGGGAAGAATCACCTCTTTCCAGATGTTGTATGTTTGGGGAAACATGTGCAAAAGTGTTACATTTACTTTAAACTTGGCTAAGAATGCAAGGTACAATTGAACAGGCAGCTAGTTATGAATTCATTTTAATAGATGGGAAACTGTTGTTTCTAAACTCTTACACGTATTGCCTTTGGATTGAGTAGAACGACACACCTTGGGATATGCAGGAAATGCTTTAATTGAGCCAGCTGTGCATCCTAAAGTGATCCCCAACCGGTTGTTCTGTTGAGTCCCATGGAAAACAATTCACTTATTCTGCATGTGACAAAATGGTCTGAACAGTTTATTCAAAACCGTGATGTGGCTCCATTAAAGAGCAGATAGAGAATTCTTGTTAAAGGACCAGTAACTCCCAAGGAAATAACTATTCAAATTTGGATTGGCATGGCCATAATTTTAAATATTGCATTTGCTAAAAGCGTTGTTTCAAGTTGGATTTATGAATTTTATTGCTTCCTCTGTTTTTGTCTTGACTGATAGCAGCCATGTTACCCAGTCATGTTCTTTTTTGTGCCCATATTTTTTTTAAAGCAAAATAGTTAAATATCATAGTTTATAGACACACTATGGATTATCCATTACACCAATCGGATCTAATTCTTTTCCTGATCACCTCTGTGTAAGACTTTTACTAATGTTTTGTCTGATCTTCCCTGTAACTAGTGCCAGTCCCGTTATTTACTGCCTCCCTGCACAACTGCACAAACATTGCAACTGTCTGCAACATAACCCTGTTTGTTTTAACCTGTAGGAAGGAGCAGCTATTAAAGATGATTTTATCCAGTCTAATCGGCTGTGGGTAAGCTGCTCTGTCATTTAAAGGCTTTTCAGCAGCATTTTCCTAGATTGGCTTCTGCGTTCTGATACGTTTTGTGCGGCTTGCCGGATCGCCAGTGACATGCTTTCCAAAGCATGCATTATCTCAACTGATGAAATCTTTATATTGGAATTGGATAGTATCTTTACCCCATAGCTGTGTAATAAGTAACCCCTCCCACACACGCCCCTGCTGCAACAGACATTCTATTCTGAGCATTAGAACTGTATTGGAATACTGGTGGTGTTTATTGCATGTGTTTAACATCTGAGAACCTTCTGGATGCGTGTATGATCATGTTTTCAGGTGTAATAAGTTTTTTCTTTTTTTTTTTTTAATTAAATACCTTCTATAGTGGATGCTGTCCCCACACGTCTACCTATATGGATTGTGTTGCTTTTCCTTGTTTCTTTATTCTGTATATTTTCCTTTTCTTCTAATTTTATTGCTTTGCTTCTGCCCCTGTCTTAGGAACCTGTCTATGCTTCTGTCTATTCTCCTGCTATACCTGCTGCCCATAAATGCCAGTATTTTGTTCCTATACATCAGGTGAGCAAACCTTGTGTGCCTGCTAGAATAGATGCAGCCCTGCTATGTTGCCAGTGAATTCTGTTTCATATCTAGTGTTCAATTTAATTAATGGCTGAATGCATTCATGGAGTCACACGTTTACCCGGTTTCCCAGAAAATAAGACCTAGCTGCAGTAAAGTATGAGAATAATACTGTACCAGTACCGTGTCCCAAAAATAAGACAACCCCCCACCCCAAAAAATAAGACCTAGTGCGTCTTTAAGAGCAAAAATTAATATAAGACCCTGTCTTATTTTAGGGGAAAGACTGTATGTTGTATTTTATACACACATGCTTAATGTATGTGTGTGTATGTATATAATATATATATATATATATATGATATCCATGTCCTAAACCAACCAGGAGCTTTATCATATTAAAGTAAAAAAGGTAATCTTACCTCTTTGTTGAACATTTTCACTCATTGTTGCTCTGTTTCCCCTTCAATCATAGCACAAAAAGTATATTTTTCTGGAAAAGAAGCTTGGAGCTCGTAAGGTGGAATTGACTTAAATGTCCGCTTATATATGTAAGAGAGCAAATAATGCGCGCAGACTGCAGTGAAAGGGAGGGGGTGTTACGGCAAGTATTGGGGTTTCCACGTGATAAAGAAGCAGTTTTCTGAGGGTTTTCAGTTACGGGAAAGGAAAACCTTACAGAACAGGGGTTGCGCAGCAAAAAAATAATTTATTCCCTTTGCTGAGTTACTCGTAATCGACTAGATGTGAAATGCGGCAAACAGTACCATTTGCTTTATGAGCAAAGGGAATGATCTAATCTTCATTTCTCTCCTTGAGGAAGGATGAAACATTTAGGGGGTTATTGGCTAAAGTCCCAATTGTTGCATAAAGGTGTGAATTCACTAGCTAAAGACTGCCGCAATAGACTGCTACTGTCGAAGTCGCGACTTCATAATGTGAGTATTGTCGCGGTCACAGATTTTCTATGGGAATCCGCTGTTTGAAAATTCGACATTTTGAGTCTCTCTTTCGTTAATTGTTTTGTAAAAGCTCCTCCCTTACGATCTGAGCTACAGTTTTTTTTTTTCCCCAAGCAAAATCAAACAAGAAGTTTTTTTTAAAAATAATATATAGTATAGCAATACTGAGATATCTGTGATTGGACAATATAACCTGATTAGTAGTTTTAAAAAAGATATATTTATTTTTTAAGCAGATTTTTCCTATAAATAATAAGTTTTTTCAAAGAATTTGTTATCACTCCCCGTACTATTACAATTCTGGTAAAACAGATGAATCTACCATGCACAATATGATCTGTTGTTTATATAAAACACATTTTTAATCTAAAGATTAATTGATTAAACTTTTTGTTTAACTCAAGTGTATTCGTCCTATTAAATTTTAAGTTTTACCGATACTTGTAAAAGTAAAATTTATTGTCGCCCACAATCCCTTATGATGTACTTTTCAAATTCCCAGCCAACCATATTCCACTGAGTTTTTAGGTTATTTTATAAACTGCTGGTAATACATTAGTCTGGCTATGACTGCTGGGATTTGTAGTTCATAACATCTGCTGGACTGATCTCCATTCCTTATTTCAAGCTACTGCTGCTTTTTATTTTCCTTCCTTTTCTGTCTCCTTTTCTTACTTCTCTGTATTTCTTTTTCTTTACCGTTTAAGGTCAGTAATACTAGCTTGGGGGAATCCAGCCCTGTGGTCTTTGATGAACGTCACCCCTGGAGATGGAAGGTGAACAGATAATACTTAAGCTGTAACCAGCCGTTTTATAGAGCTCTTTTGATCGTTGTTATTAATTATTGTGGGGGGCACTGCTTCACAGTAGTAAAGTTCCTGCTCAACCAATATTTCCCTCCCTGTTTCTTCCTAGATTTCTGAGGGCAAGGTTAAATGGGGAGGTGCCCTAGAGATTTTTTTGCCCCAATGGGTTTTGCAGAAATTTTTATAGCAAATTTACACTACATGTGCAGTTGGGCATTTTATTATTTTGAAGACTGAATTGTTGACTTTGAGCTTTTATTATTTGTTATTCATGAAAAAATCTACCTTGATGTAGACATTTACAGTTGTACCCGGAAACCTTTATGATCTGACTCTTGAGTTCTGACCCAAATCTCAGGGTTTGTAGCCAAATTCTCAGGCTCAAGCAGCTGACTTTCAAATTAACCATGTTTCCCCACTGATTTTTCAGCTGGTATTTTAGCCCCATGTCAGTGCTTTAATTATTCCTCACAGTTAAAAAGTAATTATTCTGAAATTATGCCATTTAACGTGTGATAAAGGAACTTAAAACTAAGAAATCAAAGGAGCTGGGTGGTTCCCTGCAGATCTGCTTACTGCTATTGGTTATGGCACCCACCTTACGAATGCCAATGCACTACATCAAACCAGTGGTGTTTGGACACACAGCATCAGTTCCCAGGTATATTAAATATTCTGAACTGCATTTTTAGAGTGGAGGCAATATTTCCAAACCTAAGAGAAGAACAAAAGCTTCAGTTTCATATCAAATAATGGTTTGTTTGGTTTTCCTGGATAGAAGAGGGGAGTCACAATTAAATAATGTAAGGGAGGGGATTATAGGACATGTGCACTTTGGTTAGCCATTACTATTTATGCATTAAAGTATGCATTTTTTTTTGCTCAGTAACTGCTAAGTAAGAGGACAGGATTGTACACATTTTGTAAATCTGTGTTTCTACATGATAATGAAACAAACCAGTGCTGGGTTTATCAGTTGTTGTACAGCGTTATGGTTCGCTCTTGTTTTATTCTGTAATGCCATTTCATTCTATAACAATAATGTGTTGTTTAAAAGGGTCATGTAAAGGATACAAGTCACATGATGAGTAATTGCCGCACCTGTCTAGTGAAGCTTTACAGTGGTAGCTGGTAGCACACAGCCAATCACTAGGTCTAGATAAACAATTTCTTATTAAGGAAATGCACTTGAATGATTATCATGTGATCACCATACTCTATTATCTGTCCCTTCACATTGTCAGTATTTGTCCTAACTCTCTTTTTCACCTTCCTCTTTATCTAATCTTATGTATCCTACATCCCTACTGTCTACTCATCAACCATGTGTTTGCATGACTATGTCCTGGTTCAGAAGGAAAATAAGAAAGTATTCTATACTCAGGGGATTCGGTGACGCTTTTGCACAGGTCATTGTTGATGTGTGTTAAAGCTGGAAACGGCATGCATGCCACTAATCCACCACCTAAAATCCTAAGCATGAGCTCATGTCCGTGCTTGGCTTAGGAAGGAGTGGCTTATCACTCGGAGCAGATTGTTCTAGCATAGATCAGTCTATCATTTTACTGAGCAAGCTTAAAATATTGTTGAAAAAAAAGGTAAAAAAGACAAGTGCCTAGATAACAATAAAATGGACTCTTTGACATCTGGCCCAGGAAATAGCTGAAGTTCATATGCTTCTAATGGTTTCAGTTTCAGACATTTATCCCTTATTTTACATTTTGAACTTGAATAAAAAGTATCGATAGATAGACACATGGCATATTGTGCTCATCTTTGCTAGTGACATCATGAATGAACAGAAGCCTTCTTAACATTATTTTATGTTCCTTAACATTTCCTTGCCTTTTATACCATCCTCCCTATAATGCTTTCACCATACTTTCATTGACCTATGGTCCGTAGATGCATATTTCTTAGCATCACTAGAAGCACTAAGCTCAAATGTATGCACTATCCTGTCCTAAATCTACAGCTTCCCTCCACAACTGACTCACTGGAGCCCTTTGTGCCGCTGCTCCTCTTCCATATGCTACCATTTGTTCTTCATAAGAAACTTGGTTATCAAAATGGCTGCTTTGATTTAGATAAATACTTCTAGGTGAAAACTACCCATTGCTTCCTAAATTAAATTTAAGCTTCTAATGCTTGCATTTAATGTTCTCATGGCTTTACTCTTTCAAAACCCCTTTGTCTTCATATCAAAATATATTTACTGCTTATCTCCCGTCTTTTGTGATTAATGGGGGTTATTTATTAAATGGCGAATTCAGCTAGCATGGTGATTTCATGTCTGTTCGCATCACTATGATCAGGAAGACACAAATTCACTTCTCCTTATTCATCAAGCAGCTGATAGACTTTTTGAAGAAGAAGACAGCGTCCGACACTGTTGAATACATAGTGCCCACCATTCTTTAACCTCTAAAAATCCACCTCTTCCATGAAGTCTATACTCTGTATAGCTCCCTAGTGATGGCCAATACCATGAATATACTCTGTACTGTATAATGCAGGCTGGGTATTGAAACCCTCTTGTCACCCCCATATACTCACCCGGCTACCTGTGGCCATATTTATCTGTTCCATGTAATATTTTTTTAAGAGGAAACTTGATATAACATGTCTACCCTGTAGGTAACTGGCAATTTGTATTGTATTGGTTTATTTATATAGCGCTACTATATTACGCAGCGCTTTACATACGTTCATCATTCACTTCAGTCCCTGCCCCGTGGAGCTTACAATCTAGTTTTCCTGTTCAGTCACACACGCAGACAGACACAGATGTGTTTTTGGGAGGAAACCTTAGTGCCTGGAGGAATCCCACGCAGATGCAGGGAGAACATACAAACTCCATGCAGGTGAAGTCCAGGGTGGAACTGAACCCAGATCCCAGTGCTGCAAGGCAGCAATTTGGTTTAAAATAGTCCGTAGTTGATCAATAACTGTAAGTCTTGGGCAGTGCTATCTTTATACTTACTGCTGGGCATAAATCTTGGCAAGTTTTGTTTTTTTTAAACGAGGTGGCCAGCCCTGTAAGAGAGATAATTTTGACATTTTATTACAACATGCATTACTATTTTAGGCATAACTGAATGGCCTCAAGCTGTGGTTCTGTAAGCATGTTCCAAACTTGTTCTCAGCCTCTCACTTCATATTTTACATATGTTTTAAGTAAATAAGAACCTTTTAAGTAAACTTCTAATTCCTTGTGAATGGAGATATGTGAGAATGGTTTTCCACCCCAAAGTTTAACATTAGATTTTATTTTTAGTTTGAATTTGCTGTAAGCTCTTTTTCCACAGAAAATTATATTGGAAAGCATCAAAATGCTTCAAAAATGGCAAAATTGCACCTAAAATACTAAAAATCTTTAAAGTGTTTTACGAAATTCCCATCTGCTATTTTTCTTTTCAATTGTAAGTAAATGGACAAAAAAACGGGGATAAAAATTCAAGCAAAAATAAACTGAAAAGGAGGGAAATCAGACATTTTTTCCCTTAGCAAATATGTGCTGTTGTAGTAAATTCCAGATGTGCAAGGTCTCCATAATGCCATACTGGAGCAGAAAGTTTTAGGCCCTTATTCACCAATGTGCGAAGTGA
>WMED01027667.1:0-10582 GCA_019650415.1 Pipa parva | reverse complement strand
CTGCGATATTACTACTGTACAGAGACTGATATTACTACTGTGCAGAGACTGCGATATTACAATTGTGCGGAGACTGCGATATTACTATTGTGCAGAGACTACGATATTATTACTGTGCAGAGACTGCGATATTACCGCTGTGCAGAGACTGCGATATTACTATTGTGCAGAGACTGTCACTTTACTGCTGTGCAGAGACTGTCAAATCACCATTGTGCAGATACTGCTAAATTACTGCTGTGCAGAGACTGCCACATTACACTGCTAAATTACCGCTGTGCAGAGACTTCCACATTACCGCTGTGCAGAGAATGCTAGACTACTGCTGTGCAGACTGCCACATGACACTGCTAAATTATCGCTGTGCAGACACTGGTAGACTACTGCTGTGCAGAGACTGCCACATTACACTGCTAAATTACCGCTGTGCAGACACTGGTAGACTACTGCTGTGCAGACTGCCACATGACACTGCTAAATTACCGCTGTGCAAAGACTGCTAGATTTCTGCTGTGCAGAGACTGTGATATTACTACTGTGCAGTGACTGTCCCCAGGAACACAGATTTAGTATCTCACTTACATCTAAAGCACACCAACTGACAGCTGCAACGAGCTCCAACTTTGCACCACTAGTGAAACGGTGAATTTTTGTATAGTAGATATGTATCTAATTAGCCTTTCCATTAAGAGTGTCCGTTGCAGGCACCTGCTGGAATTGTGTGTGTGTGTGTGTGTGTGTATACTGCTCTAACAACCACCAGGCCTGGTTATTTCTCAAATGGGTATTGAGATATTGTAAAGGATTATATGTTATCTGGTCTTTCTTTGTTTCCGTTATTACCCTGCTTTCTATACTTTACCTTATTCCATCCCAGTTTCCTTACCCTGCTTAATAAAATCCTGCCTAGCACCCTTTCTTATAAGTCTGTGTGTGCGTCCCTTTATCGGGTTAGAGTGTGTGCCAAACTGGGGCTGCAGTCAACCCCTGGGGGAAGAAATCCTTATACTACCCCGAAGGTTTCAATCAAGATTTGGGTGGAGGCGCTGCGCTATGAGAGAACAAACACAGAGGTACTGAGGGGGTGTTACATTTAAATAGATCTTAACTGTTGCCTTAAGTACAGAGGCCCTCCAAAATGTTATGTTTGCTTTGTCCCTTGCCTGCTTTAGTGGTGATGTTCAGCAGGGTTGACTTGCCACATCCAGTTGATCCATTTTGAAAAACTACCATTTGAACCATTAACTTCTAGTTTCTTGGAGGCATTTTAATGTAAAAGGACTTAGTTCTGTTCACAATAACTGGCCTTTACAGATGTCCACAACTGGACAGCACAGTGGTGCCCTGGTTAGCATTGGCTTATTATTTAAAAGAAAAGAAAATTTGCAGCAAAACAAATAATGAATTTCAGATTTATTTAAATGTGTAAATGCATTTTTGTTCATTTTAGCAAAGCACAAAGCAGACTGGAAGTTGAGCAGTTTTCTCATCCATACCATACTATATACTCTAAGTTCTTAACATTCCACATTCATAGTGTTCGCTATATAGTCCAAGAATCCTTCTGAGATCGTTTGTCTGTAAAACCTCGGAGAGAAAAACATTCTTGTGTATTCGTGCCAGACACCTGAAACTTATTAACTACACAACTCATCAAGCCAACTCTATTTTTTTTTTTTTTAAGCTCCAAAATATGTATTGTACCTAAGGCTTCTTTTATGTCAAATCCAGATATTTTTCCACTTATGACATCTATGTTTTTAAATCCTTGTTCTGTCTGACATGCAAAACAATAATTGTAGTTAAATTAGGGTCGTAAGAACATCCAAACACACTGGGATGACTGAACAGAAAACTGTAAACCGGTGTAATACTATTTTGAGCACTCTTAGCTGTACCCTACAAATCCCTTGATCTTTTGTGGAATTGCAGTCCCAGATTGCTGTGTACATGTATTTCATGCCCTAAAAACGAACTCAGACGACGCACATCACAAGGTCTCTTGCTTACTATTTGGAGTACTTTAATCATTTTTGTTGAATTTTTACACAATGGAACTATTTATTTCCAGAATGTACACATCAATATCACATATTATTTAGCAGCAGAGTGCAGAGTTGCATACATTTAGGTGCTAGTTTCACATAATACTTTTCCACTTTAAAATCAGCTTTACCGAGGGCAAATCTCATCTGCCTTCCCTCTTTGCAGTGTGCAGAATGCATCTACTACTTTCTGTCTATCCTCGTGTGATATTAACTGGTTACAGAGCAACCTTTGCTTGGTGGAGCACTGAATGTCACCTATAATGTAAGATAAGCTTCAGCTTCTAATCTAGTTGAAGGGTTCCTTCAGCCTCCCTGGTGGTAGTCCACAGAGGAATTGTTATCTAGACAACATGCTAACAATATACATGTATTAATATTATAAAGGACAATATCACCATTTTATTATCCATATTGTAGCTAGTATTGTCACAAAAGTCACCAGTTTTCTCAATGCATTTCAATGGTAGCAAATGCTTAGTACATCTTGGCACTTTGTTGCCATATTTTCTAAGCCTTTTATGTAAAATGCCAGAAAAAGTCTCAGAAACCCTGCCAGAAACACCCTATTTCACTGATTTCATGTGATAGTCAGACTGGTTAATTCATACCAGTGTATGCATCCATGTATGATGTATGTACTGTATAACAACGCCTCTTCTCCTGCCCCTCTTTGAGTAGGGGCGCCCCAAGGCTCTGTCCTTGGCTTCCTCCTGTTCTCGCTGTACACTCTTTGTTTGGGTGAGATCATCAATTCATTTGGTCTTCAGTATCACTTATATGGAAATACCCAAATTTACTTATCCACTTCCATGTTATCACCTGAAATTCAGACTCAAATTACCAGCTGCCTCTTGGCAATCTCCTCTTGGATGGTCAAGCACCAGCTCAAAAAAATCTCACTAAAATGGAATTGATTATTTTTCCACCCAAACCTGGACCTGCTCCTACCTTTCCCATTCTAGTTGATGGTGCCATCAACATCTGTATGTTGTCTTGGAGCGACCTTTGACTCTACTCTTTTCTTCTCTAAACACATCTCCACCAGTGCTAAAACCTGTCTATTTTACCTTTGCAACATTGCCACCCCTTTCTATCTCACGTCAAAGCTAACACCCTAATGCAGTGGTGGTGAACCTTTATGGCACAGATTGCTAAAACGGTAATGTAACTCACCATCGCCGTCCCCCAAAGTGCCGGCACTGGTGAGTGACGTCATCAAGGCTGTGTCGGGCGAGGAGCGCTCACATGTCAGGAGAGGAGAGCTCTCCTGCGAGCAAGTGCTCCTTCAGTGCAGGCCACAAATCCTGCCTGAAAACTGTTGGATTGGGTCCGCAGCTTGTACTGAAGGCAGGTTTGGTGACGGCTCGCATGCCAACAGAGAGGACTCTGCGTGCCCTATTTGGCACCCGTGCCGTAGGTTCGCAATCCCTGCCCTAATGCATGCACTCATTCTATTCTGCTTGGACTGTTGGAATGTTCTATCTGGCCTTCTAGCTTCCCACCTCTCCCCCCTCCAGCTTATTCCAAATTCTGCAGCCAGAATTCTCTCCCTCTCTGCCCAGAGGGGACAGCCCTTCTCCCAATCTCTCTCTGCTCCTTGGCTCCCCGTAAACAAACAAATCATTTACAGTGTTCTCTTTCTGATATTTTGATATTTAAGGCACTTCACTCCGTTGCTTCTCCCCACATTTCCTCACATTCCTCGACATCAACTGCACTCCTCTAAAAGCATTCAGCTTTGCACGCCACACTCCAATATTGCCCTAAATAGACTGTTACACAATAAGTAAACTGTTGCAAATTCACTCTGATATATAACCCCATGGGGATTATCCACTAATGTGCGAATTTGACTGTCGAATTCTCAAACAGCGAATTCCCATAGCAAATCCGCTACAATTTCCCCATCGTAAAGTTGTGACAATTTTGTAATGTTAAGATTGCGACAATTTTCACATAATAAAGTTGCGCCTGCAACAATATTTTCATTATAAAGACGCGACTGCGTCAGTAGCAGCCTATTGCGACTGTTTTTATCTAGCGAATTCGCACCTATACGCAACAATTCGGACTTTAGTGAATAACCCCCCAAGAGTCCTGAAATCCTCATTTGACAACTGAAGGGAAACTATACTCTGAACAGCAACAAATGTTTGTTTTTGGGTAAATACTGAATTATGAAGAATAGTTTATAACTTTACTTTCTCTTTAACACAGAGACTTCTCTTACTCTAGTGCAGTAAGGGTACAACTGAACAATTCGAATTTCCAGCATTCTATTTTACTAGGATTTTGTCATTTGGGAAACCAATTCTTTCTTAGTCTGTTAGTGCTGTAAATCATTTCATGGCAGGGTTCTGGAAAGAGTACACGCAGCCTAGAGCAGCAAGTACATGGTCTGTAATATTGTTTATGTTAACACAGCTATACAAAGGAATGCATAGACAGCCACAGCAGAGAATTGATTCCACATGGTACTGCTTTATGGGTCCAAGTCAAGTTACCGGGAATGGGGGAGTTGTAACAATTTGAGTTAAAGTTTTAATTTTCGTTTTCCCCACCCCAGTCTTGTTAGAATAAATATTAGTCTAATGCTTTTAAAAAGAAATGCTACATTTTTAAGCGTTATTACTATTGTCTTACTGAGAAACTACAGTTTGCAGTGCATTAAGAGAGAGACTGTACTGTATATGTTTAAATGGTGTTTATTTTTTAGGAACTTTAGCAAAATATTGCTGTCACTGCTGTTATTATCCATTAGGAAAAACATGTTTCCTGTACTTCGGTTTTTCATTTATACCTTTCCCATGGTTGCAGGGCTAGCTTGGTTAATAAAATGTAAACATTTATTCCTAGAAATCAAGTAAATTCATTGCAACATTTTGTGATTTTACAATTGTTTGGTGTGCTTAAATTGGCTGATAGCATTATAATTAAACCATTAGAATTTTACCATTATATAAGAAGTAACATATAGCCCAGGGTGTAGATACTGAATCTTCAGATGAAAATTGCAGTGTTTACAGTCCTATATGCAGAAAATAAATGATGGGGAGGTTGGTATTGTAGGACTGGTGGAGACTGAGGACCAGGGGCAGTCCTGGCCCTATTGGCACCCTGGGCCGAATCCACCCCTGCTCCGTGCCACCAATCCCCCCCACACACACACCTTGCCCCCCACTCACCTCCAACACCAGTTCCAGTGACGCACCTCCTCTGAAGAGGTAAGTGAAATGTGACGACGCTCCTTAGAGGTTCAGGTTTGGCTGGCAGCTGCCGAATACAGCTGACAAGACCTGAAGCAGCCAAGGAGCACCGTCGCATTCAATTTACCTTATCGGAGGAGTTGCATCGCTGGAACTGCTGTTGGAGGTGAGTGCGGGGCAGGGGGGGAGGAGGTCAAGTTTAGTGGTGGGAGACAGCACCCCTCAAAAAGATTGCGCCCGGGACTGTCGCCCACATTGCCCATAGGTAGAACCGGCCCTGCTTAGGACATTTGTTAGAGTGGGGGCTCAGGTTTTACCAATGGGGAAATCTATATAAAGGTCTAACATTTTTTTCTACTCTGCAAAGCTAGTGAAGTATCAGCAATATATTGATAGCGCCATTTTCAATTATTTATAATGCTGTTCCATCAAAATGTTTTGCAGAAAAGTGTTTGCCTGCTTTAGGTTGGCGAAAATCTATTATTTCCTGTTGAGTAGGGCTGGTCATGTTGCCAAATTTGGATGTGTCTTTGTTTAAAAAAAAAAAGAGACTGGCGATATCGCTCTGCAATGGAAGGTGATCTGAACTAAAATAGTGCAAAGTGTGCTGACAGATTGATATTTACTGATATAGACCTTTTTCAATGGGCCTTTATAAATCAGCAGAATAGAAAAATTGTATATTTAACCCAGTTGTAACCAACACTACAACATTGGGTGATCTGGTATAGGCAATGCACTCATAACATGTATACCATAACAAATACTACAATGTCTGTATTGTACAAATCATAAATGCCATTTTCTGGTTACTGTACGTAAATACAGTATAGCCAACAAGTGTCTGAAAGCTCAACATTTAAAACACTGCATCAACATTTAACTAAACCAGAATGTCAGTCACCATAGCTGACTATTCTGATAGTAGATACATATAAATGTGGAAATGCCGTCTGCCACATAACATTTCAGAAGAAGCAAAACAGTCTGTATCAAGCCGAAGGAAAAAGACTGCATGATGAAGCAGTTTTAAGGGAGTGGTAATGTTATGTTTAAATGGGGGGGCTTTATGAAGCAATAAGATAAGTTCTGGGGCATTGAGAGTGATTATATAGTTTATTTAATGTTCTTTCATTCTGCAGGTTTCTCTGGTTTATGTCAGCTGTGATTATCCAACACAGCTAGTCAATGATTCCCTACGTCATAGTTTAGAAATGCCTAATAAAGACTGCATAGGGAGGCTGGTCTATTTATTTAATGTGGGGATGTCTGTCTCAGCATTACAGTATTCTCATGCTGCATACTGTTTTTATTGGCTTTAGTTATGTGTTTGGCTATTTCAGTACTGACTGCTCAGCCATACAAAGCCTCTGTTCATTCAGTTTTATAGCCAGGTGCAATCTCCTTTCATTACAGTTCTCTCTGTGTAATTACTTAACTCGTGTGATGAGCAACTGGATCATTGTTGGGAAGACATTAACTAAATACAGGAGATCTAGGGGGTTATTCATCAAAGTCCGAACAGTCGCGTAAATGTCCATATTCACGTCCATTTGCGTCTTCTCCATCTCCGCTTATTCAACAATCTCTGCGAAGTGACGAATTCATGACCAATTCTGACGCTTACACTCCAGTCGCGAACTTACAGAGCTCTTTGCATCAGTTTGCGTGCACGTGCACAGGTAATTCGGCCACTCAGCATGTGACGGTGTCTGTTGAAGGGGTGGATTCTGCAGTGTGTACTGCTCCGAATTTACCTGTTTTCCTTTGCCAGATCAGAGTGGCAAATTGAGGGGTTGATGGCAGGGCCCCAGTGTTGTGTAAGGTGACTATTCATTCAAAACTAACAATGGCGACTACGACTAAATTAGTCTACTATTAAACATGAACTAGGCACAAGGTGACATATAAAAATAAGTATTTTTCACTTATATATAGTTAGTGGGATATGATGACGTCACTGCTGTTCATTGGAGGAATTCTCACTTCATATGACTTCTCATCCTAATATAGTGCGACTGACTATGTTGCACTACGCATGCAACGGCGTCTGACGCTCTCCACTGCTTCATGAATAAGGAGCAGTGGATTTCTGGCTTCCTAATCGTAACGCTGTGAACAGACGCGGAGATACTATGCAAGGTGAATTCGGACTTTGATGAATAACCCCACCAGTGTTCATCATATATTAGTGTTTGGAAAGTGACCAGATAATTAACAGTGCTGTGATGTTATAGCTAAAGCTAGTGGATTCATGTTATGATATCCTGTTAATAAGAAATGAAAGAAGTCAGGCTTCAAAGAGTTTCTGGTATGATCCGTAGAGTGAAATATGAGCAAATTAAATGACTTGAAATTAGATTTTATGTTTTCTCTTTTTAAAGTAAATGTAATAAAAAAAAAAAACCTGCAGCAATGTATTCTACTCCTAATGATCTTAGTTAGCAATGAGGCAAAAAATCAGCAGTTTACAAAATGGTTTGCAAATGCAAAACTAAAAAGCTTTACATGTAGTTTTAGTTAGGCAGTTCATCACTTACAGTAATGAGCGGTGCTTGCACTGCTTGTCACTGCTGCCAGCTGAATGCCGGCACAGCTCTCTCAGCACTTCTGAGTTGCTAGCCAATCTGTGGATCTGCTGACATCACGTATGACGTCAGCAGCGGCAAATTCACAGTGCTCCAGCGTTAATTTCAGATCCTTTCAGTTGATGCTGCTGTTTCACTGTTATGCTGCTTTGTGCTTTCTCTGAAGTTCCTGTTTTAGCTTCTCTGTGGACCCTCACGTGTCAGCTCTTCAGCTCAGTCTGCTGGAATATCTTCAGGTCAGCATTTCAGCTTTAGTTTCTCTATGGACCCTCGAGTGTCAGCTCTTCAGCTCAGTCAGCTGGGATATCTTTTGGTCAGCTTTGTTCCAGTGTTTGGTCTGGCTTCTCTGCTCTTAAAGGTACACTACACTCTATTCAATGTAGTGAGTTGTAGTTCTACAGTTCCGGCTATCCTTCAGTGTTTCGAGTGTTTCTGCCAGCTGCTACCTTCACTCCATGAGATCCAGTGAGTGGTAGTTCCACAGTTCCTGTATCCACCTGTGTTTCCACTGTTTCAGCCAGCTGCCATCAGTGGGGGGTAAACTCGAGGGTCGCAACCTGGGAGGTGCCTGCTACAAAACTCAGTACCTCCTTGCAGGGGTTTAAAAGTGAAGACCTGGCCCTCCTTAGACTCTACACCTCGGTGTTATTCTGTGCCAACCTCACTGTGGTAAGGAGAAATACTAGAAATCTGTAAAGTTTACTTCTGTTGATAAATTCCCTCTATCTTTTAAAAGGTCAGTACTTCACCAAATACACTGGGATGATACCATATTTTGATTGATCAAAGTACTTAATAAAATGAATATTTTTTAAAATCAATCAAGAGAGTACTACTATGTTTGGTGTATTATTCTGGGAAAATGGATTGGCAACTGTCAGTGTGCATTTCTACTGAAGGTTAGTAAAAATTAGGCCAGATTTTCACAGATCACAAAGAAAAAACTGAGATCAGTCCAAATATGATAGCGTCCAGATTCTACTGTGCTACACCCTAATGCTTCTAGCAGATGTTTTGGGACAGAGCTACAGTATAAAATGATCAGCTAACATATGCAACTTTTTGAGAAATGTTTGAATTGTATACTTATGTGCCAAAATCTTTAGTTTGCAAAATTTTTATTTAGTTATCTATCGATAACAGGGAAGCTAACACAAAACAATGTCTATGTAGACTTATAAAAAGGTAAGAAATGAAATAGAAAGAAAGAAAATGGCATTCAAAATGAAAATACTGTGTCGAATGCCTTCCCGATATCAAATGGGACAAGACAGGGATGTCCCCTGTCCCCCCTTATCTTTGCTTTAATGTTTGAACCCCTAGCAACCAAAATTAGACAAGACCACAATATCATAAGATTCCCCACTCACTATCAAGAACAAAAAATATCATACTATTCGCAGATGACATTGTCTTGACTCTGACTGACCCAAATAAAAGTTTACTAGACTTGCATTCAGAGCTCCAAGCATTTTGTAATGTTTCATACTGTAAAATCAATTAAACTAAATCACAAGCTTTACCAATAAACATATATTCTAATGAACTAACCTAAAAACCAAATACAAATATGACTGGAGATCTGAATATATTAAATTATCTGCCCCTCTACAATAATACACAAGATGATCTACTAAAATGGTCCAAACTAGAACTATCATGATATGTCAGGATATATATATATATATATATATATGGATAGAATGGTCATGTTAGTCCACAGATGCAAAAAAAGAGTATTGCAGTACTTGGTAATAACTTTTTTATTAGACTAACTGTCTTTTTAAATAGACAAGCTTTCGAGAGACCCATCCTCCCTTTATCAATTCCAAAGCAATACTCTCAAAAGCTAGTCTATTTAAACTGACTGTTAGTCCAGTAAAAAAGGTATTCCCAAGTAGTGCAATACTCATTTTGATATCTGTGTGTGTGTGTACTAACATGACCACTCTACTCTATCCTAAAATATATATATATATATAGATATATACACACAAATTTAATGTATGCAAACATCCACTTTTAAAAGAGTGCTTTGTTAAATTATCTATTTACTTATGTTTCTAAGAATATATTCCTGATAACTTAATCCGAAAATTTTCAGTTTATTTTATTTAAAGGTATTCACCCTTAAGTACAGTTTATCTTGTTTGATAAGAGAAATCCCATGGTAGTTCCTTTGGTCATGACACAGACTGACATTAGACTTTAAAATAGTTTTTATCTAGTATGACTGTCCCTGCTTAACGTTAGACAAACGCTAATTAAACTGCTCCTTAGGTTTTCAATTTTCTGTGTTGTTTCTGCTTTTGTTATAATCATTATTTTGATGGGACATGAATACAGTACATTTTCAGATTTATTTTAAGATTTAAGTTTAGAAAGACTCATTATAAAATCTGTTTTTTGAAATAACCCCAAGCTAGGTTATGACAATAAGCCCCGCTTGAAGTGTTCCATTCTTTCCAAAGACTGCCATTATGATTATTAATTATTATTTATGTACTATTTATTAGTAATAATAATTTTATAATTAATAATATTATTATACTGTGTTTCCCAGAAAATAATCCAGTGCCTTATATTAATTTTTTCTCCTAAAGACGTACCAGGTCTTATTTTCAGGGGAAACAGGGTAATTTTATAGCAATATTTTCAGGTATGCTGCACATAGTAAACAGAACATACAATATAAAGAATCACAGTTTACAAATGTTGTCACAACATGGTTCATTGGAAA
>WMED01027665.1:0-10583 GCA_019650415.1 Pipa parva | reverse complement strand
CGGCTTTCTATTGGCTCATGTGACCGATCAGGTCACATGAGTCAAAGTCAAGGAGCGCAATGGCATTTAGCAAGGGGGCGCTGGTGCGTGCGCCCCCCTGCTAATTGCGCCCAGGGCAACGGCCCACCCTGCCCATACGGAGAACTGGCCCTGGTCTTTATAATGAGAATATTGTCGCAATCACGACTTTACTATGGAAATATTGTCGCAGCTGGTGAATTCATACCTTATGGCAACAATTTGGACTTTAGAGAATAACCCCCTTAGGGGGTTATTCACTAAAGTCTGAATTGTTGTGTATAGGTGCAAATTAGCCAGATAAAGACAGTCGCAATAGGCTGCTACTGTCGCAGTTGTGTCTTTATAATGAGAATATTGTTGCAGTTTTGACTTTATTATGGGAATCTTAGCATTAAAAAATTGTCATGACTTTACAATGGGGAAATTGTAGCTATGGGAATCCGCTGTTTGTGAATTCGACAGTCGAATTCGCACCTTAGTGAATAACCCCCTGAATGTGAAGTATCCTTGTGATACTGTATTACAATTGTACAATGCACTTTTCTCATGTTTGCATTATATTTGTATTGCTGAATACAACGCTGCGTAAATTTGTGGCACTTTCTAAATTATACATATATACATACAATAGGTATGATTGAATATAAGAAAGGATGTCATCTCCAGTTTGTCACATTTCGGTCGCCTGTATTGTTCCCATATTACAGTTGTGCCTATTACAAGTGATTTTTTTACATCCATTACTATGTAACAGTATTACTGGTAACTAATGTCACTATGTTATATACTATTTAAAAGTGTAGTAATAAAAACAATAAATTCTTTATAGCCCTAGTTTTTTTCTAAACAAAAATCCTTTATTTCAGTTATAAAGTACTAGAACAGCGGTCCACAACCTTTGAGGGACCAGATTTCCGGGTCCTTGATCCAGCAAAGGTTTGACGGACTGCTGGGAGGGTGGGCAGGGCAATATGTCCTGCTTCCTGTGCATGCGCCACCATCAGGGGATCGCGGACCGGCATTTGGAGACCCCTGTACTAAAGCATTTACAGAATTAAACTAAATCATCTTTATGAGTCTAATCTGGTTTGCTAATTTTGCCTTTTAAAAACTTCATACCTTTTTGCATAATTTAAATCAAAGGGACTGCCATATTGAAGAGGAACCTTGGTTTAGACCTATTTGTATCTACCATAATGCAGCCACTGGAGACAGTGTTTCATTGAAGTAGGTGTAGGTACATTTCATGTTTAATTTTACATATGAAACACAACATATATCTGTAAAATCATAATAAATGAGGATCTCTTTACATAACAACTTAAGCCCATATACCTTAATAAGCCCTACATAACATTAAATTACTTTCTCCCTAAAAATCCCACATGTTCCCTTTAACCAGATTCTAGTAAGGTATGTTTATTTTGCTTCGAATATCAATAGCACTGAACCTAATTTTTAGAATTTTTCTGAAAACAATTTTCAGGACACAACATGTTTGCTGTGTAAGAGAATTATATATTTGGTTCATTTCTTTGAAATAATTCTGATGAAAGTATTTTGTCAAATCTCTTTGGAACTTAATCCTCCCAAGCATATATTTTCACAGCTGCAAACATGTTTTAAAGGCCCTATGGCTACACCCTCTTTCTATTTATAATAATATTTTGTTACTTAAAAGAGTAATTGAGATCCCAGAAAGGGCCTTAATAGTTAATAAGTGAAACATGATCTTTAAAATAAATAAATAAATAAAACATCATACATCAAGTCAGATCATCTCTATAGTATCAACAATGGTAGGAAGGTTGACTCCTTAACACTCCCTGTTGTCTGTAGAACTCAGGGGAGGAATTTACTGTTTCTCGCAACAAACTGAGAAAGGAATAAAGAAAATGGAAAAGACTGCTAAAAAATAAGTCTACAAATTGTACAGTGCCGTTAAATTAACATAAAAACTACAGTACATACATTGTCAAAGGCGATAATAAATATGATAGTCCAACTAAACGTTGCGATGAGTAGTTGTGCTCTGACCAATCAAGACAGGGTAATCTGCTAGGTTACAACGTGTGTTTAGAATCCCTTGTAGTCAGGTGATGCCAAAGACTATGGGAGCGCAAAAAATAAATAGGAGGGGAAAAAGACAAAAAAAGGGGAACGACCCCTAGTGCGTTATCGTAAAGCAAACTTAAGTACACCACAATTGTGAGTATGTGGAAGATCTGTTGGGATTGGAGATCCAAATTTTTAAAAAAGGGGGACGTGGCACACTGGCCAATGTAATGGAGAACACAGAAAACTAATGGTGCAAGATCTCAAATAAAGCCAATTTATTAATAAAACAAGGTACTCGTCATTGAGATAGATTAAAAAAGCATGCTTATCCAAAGTTGATCAATTTCAACTGTGAGACGTCAGCGGTGGGGGATTTTCAATATGAGCGCTGTGGTTAGCACAGTGCTCGAGTATCAGTGTCAGTATAGGTGAATAATACTAACACATCTTCAGCCTGGCGTTTTGGTTCAAGTTTATCTGCCTATCCTTGTCTTTTGTTACAACCTGATACTGCCTCAGAGATACAGCTTCTTAAAGGGATCAGCTCCTTGTGTCTTCAGCTAAGAGGTTCTGCAGCGTCTGAATAAGTCTCTTCACAGCTTGTACCACAGCTTCTATCAAGTTCAGCACTGGATTGTCTTTACAGCATTGAGCCAGGAATGATAGTATCAGGAGTGGATATCGTACTCTCTGCTGTTTCTAGGAGGTGCTGTGAGTTATAGCTTCGTGGCTGCCCATGGGTGCTGTGAGTGATGTTTCTACTAGCTGCTCTAAGTGATCCAGTTGCAGTTCAGCTGTTCCAGGTTGCCGTCAGTGTTTCCAAGTGAGTTATCCAACTGCCACCTGTGAGGGTTAACCTGAGAGCTGAGGTGCCTGTCCCCTTGTGGGGGTTTCAGGGTGAAGACCTGGCCCTCCTTAGACTCCACGCCTCAGGGTTAACCAGAGTCAACTCCCGCTGTGGTACAGAGGATCCACACCTTCCTTTAAGTCATGCTGGTTCCTGATTCCTCTCACTCCCTGTTACTTCATGTGTGCACTGTACACTTTAGTGCTTCCAGAAGGTGTAACACCTTATCCTTCAATCGCAATGGGTTATGGCGCAATGGGTTCTGGGTTCACTGCAGTGCCTCTAGTGACAACAAAGTTCACGTGGTAACCCCTTGTGTGTTTCATGAGATCCGTGACACTGCCCCTTTATGGCCCTAATTACATCCACCCCTATCCCTGGCGATCATGGTCCCTAAACAAATTAAATTCACTTTTGCTGTAAGACCCCACTCCCAGCATGACATGAATTGTGTCATTAAGCCCACCCGTAGACCACTAAAGAAGGGGAGAATGCTGATCTCTGAGCCATAGTGCTCTATGAGGTATGTGCTTCGCTGATTTCTATTTTATAAAAAGAAACAAACGTTGGACATATTTACTAAAGAGCTAAAGTTAAAATCTAATTGTTATTATTTGGGCTAATTATTCATTTTTTGTTCCCTCATTGAAAGAAGTGTTTCCTTACGTTCCCTTTCTAATTTTCCACACACACCCCACCTCCCATTGTGCCCTCCAGTTTTTTGTAATTTTCCAGTTTTTGGAAACTGTGTACTTTTTGTGAACTCCGTCAATTCCCATGTATATTTAAATGTTCTGATCATATCCTCTCTCCTTTCTCTCATAGCAACACATTTCCAATTTTACAGGAAATATCTACATGACTGTTGCACTGATACTGGTTATTTAGGTCATAATAGACAAGCACAGTAAAGGTTTTATTCTGTGAGCGGAAAGCATGAAAATGATAGCGCACTTCTTTTGTATTTGGGGAAGATCTATACAATTACTGTATAAGGATAGAATTAAGTTGATGAATAATTCTTTATTTTATGTTTGAAATGTTCCTGGAATTATTACAGGATCTGTGTACGACATGTTCCCTGAACCAGAACTAGAAAGTAGAGTATGATTTTTTTTTTAATTTCCGCTTTTAACTTGTGTTCATCCCTACAGAAAATGTTAAAGGAAAAGTAAAACAATCATTAGTCTAGGGGTGATTCTTTGGGAGGGGGGAGGTTAATATACTTACCAATGGTTTTATATATTATAAGAAGGCCCAAGTCTATTGGGCTTATAACTGACTTGTAAAATACAATACTAATAAATGTATGAATTTATTAGTACTTTCAAACACAATATTGTGAATAATATCTTTAATAACCACACAGTGGAGTCAAGATTTTATTAATGGAGTGTTAAGTAATACTTGGGTAGTATGTGGACTTGCATCCCCATATATCCAACCCTGTAGGGCAGGGATGTCAAACTCATTTTCACTGGGGGCCACATCAACCTTATTGTAATTCTAAGACTTTATAAATAGAACTATCCCTTAATCATGTTAAATGAGCTGTTAGGACTTCTGTAGAAAGATAATTTCCTTCCTATGACTATAAAGCCTGTTGCAGCCAGTGTGTGCGCTACCCTATGGAGGTGTTAACTCTGCCAATTTGCTTACATATTTCCTGCCAGAGCTTTTGATGGCATTGTTGTCCACAGTCCACTATGAGTTCCCACCTCTGCACTGCTACCTCCCACCTCCCTCTCAGTTCTCTGTCTTATGCTCTGCCTCTGAGCTCCAGTCGTGCAATCTCAGGCTACCCTCATGGGCCACATACAATTTTGCCTGGGGTCCTTGTATTTGAGGTGTGCTATAGAAAATACACTACTTTAGGACTGCACAGGGACCCAAAGGATGAAAGGTGTCATCCTCTCATGCTTCCAGATATATCCAGCAAAAATGACAGCCCACAATGAATTCATGCACTGAAAGTTTCTAGAGTACAGTATGCTTCCGCCTCTTTAAGCACACCCCATACATACTTCACCAGTAATTTATGCACATCAAATGGAGTGGTTTTACTGTGCTGCTATTGTTCAACAGCATAGTTCATCAACGTTATGATGTCTTGTAATTGGCTAAACTTATATATGACCCTGGAGCCGAGGAATTCAATTGCAAAAAGAAGCAGCGCTTAATTGCATCACAACACGTTTCAGGTCACACCTGGACCCTTTATCAATTGAAGTGCTTCTTTCTGTAACCTTTTCAACTTCATTTTTTGAATAAAAAACAAAAAACATTTTGTATAGTTTTTTATACAATGAATGATAACAAAAAATTAAAATTGTTTGCCATGGGTTAATGTGTTTGTTTTGCTTTATCTATTTAACTTTCTTATTTTTTTTTTAACACCTCCAATGTCTGGGGCAGTAAACAGATTTCCGTAACGTTTTAAATATAAAAATGAAGTTTCATTCTACCAAAATGGATGTTTTATTCACAAGACAGTAAACTAGTAATTGGCAAAAAAAAAAAATGCATTTGTTCCCCAGTTTTGTAAATATTCCTTGGGAGGTATCAGTTGCAGTGTGTGGGAGTCATCGCTGTCCCTTCAGAGAGGGTAAGAATTACACAGACAGGCTGCTCCTAATGGGCTATTCATCAGCCCTGTTCATCAGCCAGAAACTTTCAGTAAATGGATGAAAAACAGGGGCAATGAATAGCTTGCTAGGAACTGCTTGTCTGTGTGAATCATCTCTTCTCAATGGTGATGGGTGAAGGGGGAGAGCTGGGACATAGACTTCTTCTGCACACAGAGCACAAAAGATGAGGTGAGGAGTTAGAAAATAGTTTTTTTTTCTTAATTTAAGGGCAACTAAAGCTTAGCTTTTACTAGGGCTTTTTTTTACTTTAGAAAAGGGATTTTTCCTTACAGTACCAGGGTTCTGCTGGTCTCTGGCAATCAAAGATCTTGGGTTCTTGTCCCAACACAACTGTGGCATTGTCTCACCTCAACAACATTCTACATGCGTGTGTTGCTGATAGAGACCAGGAGAACTGAGATCAGCAGGTCGGAGATGCCCGGTTGGGGGAAAAGACCTGAATATCTGCATTTAAGAAGCTCCAAGAGTGGCAGGTCCAATGTAGGTAAATAGATAACCATAAGATTATTGTAAAAACAGCCCCCGTAGGGGCTAGTCTTTAACATCCCCTTTAAGTTTAAACAAAGTACTAACTTTTATACTAGTTCCCCTTTAAGGGCATATTAATATCCAAAAAAAAGTGTGGTGTTTGTATACTGTAATCACTGTGTTCTGCTTAGAAAAGTGTAGATTATCATTAAAAAGAATTGATTTATTCTAATTGTGAAAAAATGTATTTTACATGTTCTTGCAATTGCCTGCTGCTTCTTTACAAGCACAGCTGTCCTGTCTGACTTTATATATAAAGGTCGTTTTGATTTGTTCAATCCATATTATCACATTTTGCCACATTTTTCATCAATATCTTTTGATTGCTGCACATTTTGATTCATCTGCTTTTTATATATATGGGGTACGTAAAAAATGTTCATATCAAAATTGATCGAAAATGGAAAATATTGATGCGCTACATTTACAGTGTTTTTTCAGTGGAGTTACGTTTTGTTTTTGATCAATATCTCTGAGTTACAGTGCAATTGTTGATTGTCTGGATCTGATGAAATTGTCCAGACAGACCATTCCAGAGATGACCCCAAATAATGGTGTTGAGAAGTAGGAAGGAGTCAACCCCAAGTATAAGTGTCCAAAGGATTGCCTCAAAAAATAAACTGAAAGTGCACCTGTCATCTTGCAATTGTTATAGTTAAGTAAAGTATATCAATCAATAATGTAAATAATAAAATCGATTCTCAAAAAAACATACAATTATTAGCTTCCTCGGGTCCCTATTTATAGCTGAAGAGCGGACCTGTGAGGGAACTGCGGGAATTTTGTGTCTTGATATACCCTGCTTGTTGCTGATTGGTTATTTGCATCTCAGCAATTAACCAATCAAGAGGAAGCTTGAGGTATAAAAGCTCTGCTTAAGAGGAACATTTTATACCTCAAGCCTCCTCCTGATTGGACTATGCCGGACCAAGGGGGTAATTCACCAAACAGCGAACTTACCCTCTAGATCCTTCGCATCAGTATGTATAACCGGTTATGTGCTCGCTGATGTCCTGCATGTGGACATCAGCGAATGCTTTAAAGGGATTCCAGTCTCGCAAGGCGTCACGAGTAGAGCCTCGCGAGCTTCGCCGAAACTGGAATCCCTTTAAAGTGTTCACTGATGTCCGCGTGCAGGACATCAGCAAGCGCATAACCGGGTATGCGTACTGATGCAAAGGTTCCGGAGGGTAAGTTCGCTGTTTGGTGAATTACCCCCCAAGACTGCGGATCAAGTTGAGGAGCGAGGGCGTTGAAGACAACTTTGGCCCATCCAGGACTACATCATGAGGCAGAAGAGAAGAGTTCAGGAACAGTGTGTACATTTTTTTTTTTTTTACTTATTTATTGTGACATATTAAGGTTAAACAGTGTTGCAAACACTAAATACATATATAGAGACAGTTTTTTTGTTTTTCTCTCTTTTTTTGTACTGTACTGTCCAACAATTGTTTCAATAGAACAATAAAGTTATTTTTTACTCACATAATAAACAGATAGTTTGTCTCATTTTGAACACTGTATTGCTGAGTCTAATGCAAAGTATTTAAACATTAATGGTGATAAACTCAAATGGTTAATTATATTTTAACTTAAACGGTTCTGTTATTTTTAGGCAAATACTCGATGCTTTGTTGTTTGCTTTGTCTTATTTAACATCTTTTGGTAACATAATATGTTGACTGCTCCTTATCCCGAGTATAATGTAACTAATGTTTTCCTAGTTTAGAGGATCAATCCCGTGTAGCATTTGTGTACAATACCAATTGGTATATTGAAATTGTTCTAGAATTTGGATTTTTGTGTTGGTTGGAAGATTGCCTATGTATGGTTGCCAGACTGATAGAAATTATTTGGTGTATTGTCCCCTGGAGGTTAAGGAGTGTAACCAGTCCATTTTAAACAAAAATTTGATGCGGCTGAATATCATTTCTGTGGGTGGGGATGAGGTTTGTATCCAATGTGCAAATTTTGCCCTTATTTTTTTGTGGCAGCTATCTTAGTTTTTATGTTGGTTTTGAGAGCTTTGTTTTGGGTTGTGTCGTATGTGTCGAATATAGCCCACGCTTGAACCAGATCCACTTTTATTTTGAAGTTGGTAAGGCAATTATTCTATCATTGTTCTCCATAGTGATTGAATAATAGGGCATTCCCATATACAGTGATATAAGTTAGCTTCAGGTGTCTTGTATTTGGGACATTCTGAGGAGGCTATTGGGCCTATGGTGAATCTTTTGAGTGGTCTTAGGTACATCCCATATAGGATTTTATAGGTCACATCATGATACATGGTCGATACTAGGTTCTTGTTTGATCGCATAGAGGCTTGGATTATAGTTGATAATGATAGATTTGGGAAGTCTGTTAGACATCTTGCGATGCCAGTTTTAAGAAGATTGTTATTTTGAAGTTTAGACTGTTTTGTTTTCTTAATATGCTCCATGTTTTACAGGTGGTCTCAAGTAGTGGGTTTCCCTCTAATTCTGTGTTTCTGTTCCTTGAGTCTGTGAGTAGAGAAATCAGTGACTGATTTGGTGTCATCATTTGTTCCAATTTAGGGGATAATTAATCAAGCATCGAAGTGAGCTACGATGCGTTCGGCTCACTTTGCTAATAGTAATATGCGCATGCTGATGTCCTGTACGCGGACATCAGCATGCGCATTAAAGGGATTCCCATCTCGGCAAGAACATACTACTATTAGTGAAGTGAACCTAACGCATCGTAGCTGACTTCGCTGCTTGATGAATTACCCCCTCAGAGTTTGTATATTTTTTTTTCCCTGTGATCCAGTCAATTGAGTGGACATATTGTGCTGTGATATTGTAAGTATATAAGTCTGGTAGATTAAGGCCTCCTTTGTTGCGTGTTTGCATAAGTTTATCCCATGCAATATGAGGCCTCTTATTATTCCATAGGAATTGTGTTATTTTTTTCAGTAGTTTGTTAACTGAGTGTTTTAGAATTGTAGGTAGCATTTGTAATGGGTATTGCAGTCTGGGGAAGGTTATCATTTTGACTAGATGAGCTTTTCCAAGGAAGGAGGTTGGTAGTGTTTTCCATGTTGTATATTCTGATTTAATTTTTATGATTATTGTTGATATATTTAAGGGGGTAATTCAGCAAAGAGCGAACTTACCCTCCGATCCTTCGCATCAGCTCAAAGAGACTGTTACGCGCTCGCTGATGTCCTGCACTCAGACTCTTAAAAGGGATTCCAGTCTCGGCGAGGCTCGCGAGGCTCAACTCGAGTAACCTCGCAAGCCTCGCCGAGACTGGAATTCCTTCATTCCATGTACAGGACATCAGCGAATGCGCAACAGTCCCTGTGAGCTGATGCGAAGGATCGGAGGGTAAGTTCGCTCTTTGCTGAATTACTCCCTAAGTGGTAAAGTTGTGAAATGTACTTGGAGAGGATTACACTTAGATATTTGATTTGGTTCTCTGCCCAGCGGTAGGGGAGATCTTTTCCTAATTTATTAATAATAGATGTGTGTAGAGGAAGGGCTATGGCTTTGTTCGGATTTATCTTGAAACCTGAGATTATTTAAAAAGTTTTGGAAGGTTTCTTGGATTATAGGTATAGATTGTTGTGGATTAGTGGTCACCAGAAGTAGATCATTAGCGAAAGCTACAAGTTTTAATTCCTCTAAATTAGAACACAAAAAACTTTAATAAATTGCAAATATGCAAAACGCTGCAGTAAGTGGGAAAAAAAACAGTTTTCAACAAAAACGTTGAAAGCTAATTTGTGTAGTGAGCAAACTTCTTTAATCCTGTTTTCTCTAGCAGATCTGTGATGAGTGCAGCCATTCCTTCCAGTGCCTTTTCCTCTGATCTGTAGCAAGGAGCTTCACTACTGAGCATGTACATAAAGTGCAGCGCACATTCATTTCAATTAAGAGCCTAGATCCTTATATAAGGAATAGAACAGACCTTTACAGGACATTTCATTATTTTCCCAAATTCTTATGAAAATAAATTCAGCATATACTGCAATGAACTAACTCTACCAATTTATTATATATTTTGAGAGTTGGAGTCGGTCCATTTTATAACAACTTTGACTCCACCAAAATGGGCCCCGACTCCAAAGCCCTGGTACCAGTACCGTGTCTCCAAAAATAAGACATCCCCCGAAAATAAGATCTAGCACATCTTTAGGTGCAAAAATTAATATAAGACCTGTCTTATTTTCAGGGGAAACATGGTACATTCAACCCTTCTTTAGTTTCTAAAGGCACCAAACTTTCTTGGTTGATCTAATATATACCTTCGTTACTGATCTGATATACAGCCCTGAGGCCAATAATCAGGGAACAAATGTACACAAGTAATCTCACCCCTATGTTAATACACACAAGGAACTTACATCAAGGGAAGCATGCTTATTTTCTAGGCGATAATATCCATGATCCCCTATATATCTACAGTCATGGCCAAAAGTTTTGAGAATGACACAAATGTTAATTTTTACAAAG
>WMED01027663.1:0-10583 GCA_019650415.1 Pipa parva | reverse complement strand
GTTTAATTAATTGGTGGTTATAATCCTGGAGGAAAGTTGACGCTGCACCAGTCAATAACAAGGCCATCCAGGCTGTTGTGAAATTGTAATTTATTATGACAGAATTTTCACAACACAGACTTGAGTGTCTTCTGTTACATGGCCCTTTGACTTCAATGCCCAGTAGCTCAGTGAGATTTAAGTTACATTGCACATAGTGCAGTGATGTTGCAAAGTGCATTTTAGCTATTCATTTATACAGTATAGCCAAATGCAAGGAGATAACTCACTGAAACCCCCAGGGGGCCAAGCCATTGTTTCCACTGCTGACTCCACTGCTTCAGGCCCCAGCTTCCCTATCCGGTGCCCATCCTGCATATCCTGATAAGTTACTAATTTCTGGTTTTGATGGAGGGGTGAGAGGGCTACTGTGGTGGGAGCATAGTAGGTGTCACAGATTGTGCAACAGGGCCCAGCGGTCCACTGTTCAATGCTCTTTTTTGCCCAGTATTCATGAATTACATGCACATTTAATTGAAATTTAGAATGGATGCACCTTAACACTTGATACAATGTAAACATACTGTAACACATGCTTGTATTATGAATTTTAAAAACTATGTGCTTAGTTCCTCTATATTTTGAAAGGTTTTTATGTGCCTTTTAAATGGAATGAGATTACCTTTAATGAAAAAATAAAGAATTGACAGATGATAAACTCCTAGTAAATGTTTGAGTTGGGTTAGTTTCTATGAAATTTGTGCATTTAGAAATTCTCAATTACCCATGAGCACATGCCCTACAACGTCTTGTGGAGTTTTAGAATATAATGATTTCAATGAAACTAATTTGTCTGCCTTTAGAGATACACTGATTGTATCTTAGATGGACTTATAGATACTTAGATTGTAAGCTCTATGGGGCAGGGACCTCTATCATCTTGTTTCAATCATGACCTGGCACTTAGAGTGATGTATCTTTTTTGATTATATGCTTGTACTTTATTTCATTTGTTCTGCGTAACCTTGTGGCGCTTTATAAATAAAAATATGCTTACATACATACAGTTGTTATGATGTATCTATTACACTCATATTGTATATGGCAAATGTAAGGTATAGCTGGGGCCAAAGTTCAAAAAAGCACAATGCCTGTCATCAAATAAAAATGAAGAAAATGAGTTAGTCCTGTGATATATTTAACATTATTTTTTGTCTTCTTCTATGTGCTAGTCAGTACTGACCCTTATGTTGTTTTCTTGGACCCATTAAAGTAACTATTGCTTAGTTAAAATGGCAATTATAGACATTGATATAACCATACACACATGTCTAAGTGTTGGAGAACCATTTTTTTTTGGCACCAGTAAGTAAACACACTCCCATTTCGCCCCTTTGAATTTTTGGTGACAGTAATTTAGAGCCTATCAGGAACTATCCTACATAAATAAGGAAATGTGCATTGACCCCCAAAATTGCCTGCAATAATCCCAATTAACTGTTTTCCCCACCCTGAAGAGTTATTCAAAATGTGGAAAGCACTTTTTACCTCAGTTTATTTTATTCAGGAGCAGAATAAGAAATGAAACTCATTTAGGTAGAACTTAAATTTTCAAAGGCGAAATTTATTAAATTCGGAAAAGCCGTTTTCGCTTTTCCAAGTGTAATAATCGCAAGAACACCCTGAAGTTTCTCACGGTAAGTATCGCGAGATTTGCTTCGATCAATCCTTGCTGTGAGAAACTTTTTCTATTGAAAATATCCATGGAAAAGTAGCTATACAGTATGGTTACCCTTTCCATGGATAAATTCAATAGAAAAAGTTTCTCATGGCAAGTATCGATTGAAGCAAATTTTGAGATACTTACAGCAAGAAACTTCAGAGTGTTCTTGCGATTAAACTCGGAAAAGCCGAAACGGCTTTTCTGAGTTTAATAAATTTCGCCCAATTTAGTTCCAAGTCATAGTGCTTGGCTGACATAAATCCAGGTAAAATAAATAAATATTTTTTCAGTAAGTTTCTTGTTAGAACTACAAAAAGGGGAAATTGGTTGTAATACTTTAAATATATTAATAATATATAACCAATGCTGCCTTCAGTTGTGTTTAGCATTAGGTGCAAGTCCCACAATTCTCTGTAGTACTATGAACCTATAAATCATTAAAAGTGCCCCTAGCTAGCTTATACCTTAGTGACAAGTTCTCCTCTTTTATACTGGAAATATATATTAAAGTTAGGTAAAGACCTGGATGAATAAAATCCAGAAACTATTCTACAAATTTTTTAAATGATAGTTACAGAAGGCAAATTCCAGTTTTATCTTTATGCAGCAAATGGATGTAAAGTTAAATCATACAGTACAACATACGGTAAAAAGACATTCACTAAGAAAAATATAAACACTGTGTATTACAGAAAATCCACAATAATTTTAATCTATGGAATTATTTTGTGTTTGTGTTCCTCTAGCAGCTAATCAGAATGTTTACCTATTCACACAGATCTCATAGTTGCATAGTAGTAGTGAAAAAAAGTCATGATAACAAGGCATTAACATGTCTTTTCATATCCTAACTTCTGTCCTTAAGGCTTATATAACATTGCTTTAATAAGTATAATATAATTGTACAACTGACATACAAATGATGATAGTGATTTCTATTTCAATAGGTGTCATTGCATCAGTATTTGAGTTTTACATTACATGCGTACAGACCCACTAATGGTACCTATTTATTTCTCTGTTTACTCAAAATGGAACAATTTATTCTGCTTTTGCCAGCCTTATCCCTTTATTTAATTGGTTTGGGTGATATTATTTTAATTGGCATGCTTTTGTAGCACTGTGTACATTTATGTAATAACACATTATATGTTATTATGGGTCCTAGATTTATTATAAATGCTAATTGTATTCAGAATAAATCAAATCTAAGTTTTTAACAGTCTATGTTTAACTATAATCCTACAGATAATTTCCAGCCTGGTCATTGTTCTACAGTGTCAGTGAGGCAATTGTTCTACAATTTCAGAGTAACAGATCTTGGTTATATTCCAGGCTAGCAGTTAGGCTAGGTTCACACTGCCGTTTTTATGCGCGACATATATAAGCTACGCATAAAATAAAAAAAACTTGCCATATAAACCTAATGACTTACCTTGTTTCAGCCACATTAGTGTATGACGCGCATACGCTGTGTCCGGAACACTGGCAGTCACATTTTTGAGGGCGTATATATGCTGCGCTCAAAATTCATCCAGATAGGAGCCGCGAACGCCGAGAGAGCGTTCACACTGCATTGGGTAAGTACAATAGGAAAGTGCCTCTAGGATATACGCTGACCTGAATTTGCTGGCATATTTATGAGAGGCACTTTCTAAAATACACAGCGCATAAACACACTGTGTGAACCGGGCCTTAGCATAAAACCAGATAAGAAGTCCATCATGGCGAAGCTATTAGTCATCAATCTAATGGAATCCTTCAAGCATTTCCTAAGGTATGGTTCACACAGGCAGATATACTGCGCTTGAAAAAAAATGCACGCTGCAAATCCCTATGCTACTTACCTGCTCTGGCCACACTAGCATTGAACGCAAGCGCATGCATGAATGCTTTTTGCTGCGTATTTGATAAGCATACAGATGCAAAGCGAGGAATGTGCGCAGATAGGAGGAGCCGCAAACGTTGATGGGAGCATTCACACTGCATCAGGTAAGTACAATAGAAAGGTGCATCCCAAAGATATGCCGGCATGAATTTGCTCTCATATTTTCGGGACATGCTTTTTGGGGTAACTGCCTCCCAACTTAACTATAAAACTAAAATAGAACCCTGCTTATAGTGAAGCACAAATATCCAAACCACTGAAACACTACACGTTTCGGGTCTTCTGCCCCGAACACACTTGATAAAGGGCAGGAGACCCAAAACATGTGGGAATTCACAATAGTGCGAAGTGAGATCCGGATCCTTCGTCTCACTTCGCACAGACTGTTATGCATGCGCTGATGTCCTGCACGCGGACATCAACAAATGCTTTAAAGGGATTCCAGTCTCAGAGAGACCACTCAAGTCGCCTCGCCGAGACTGGAATCCCCTTAAAGTGTTCGCTGATGTCTGCGTGCAGGACATCAGCGCGTGCATAACAGTCTGTGCGAAGTGAGGCGAAGGATCCGGACATCACTTCGCATTATGGTGAATTCCCCCGTAGTGTTTACACCTTCACCCAATAAAGGGTTGCAGCACAGCTGCCTCTGCGTGGTTATTCATTTCCATTATTGTGAATTAATTAAAGCTATTTTAACCTTTCTGCTCTCCCTCCAAATTACCCAAGAAAACCAGAAGACAAGAGATGGGGTTAAAAAGGCTGCAGCTTTTTTATTATTCAAACCAATTTTTACAGACCAAATCATTTCTTTGAAGTTATGTATCCATTACAACATTAACATATTGCTTGCTGCTATTTAAAACATTTTCAATAGCTGCCCTTCCATGCCAGAAATTCTACCCATGAGAATGGTGGCAAGTAGCAAGAGGGCAGCCAATAACCAACCACTCCTGTCAGCATGCCCCAGGAGTCACCATTATATTATATATATATATATATATATCACCATCTCCTCCAGAAACTCTGCCACGCAAGTGCTGCAACAAGAGACTGTTTTGACAAAGAAACAATCTCATAAACAATACAAGATATTTACATTTTCCTTCAAACACATATTTTTTAATAAACATAAGAATATTTCTCTTTTTTTTTTATTTATATATATTTTATTACATAATAAACATTAGAATCAAATGTATTTACATCAAGGGTGAGAAGGAGGGATGCTGCTTACCTAGTTCCAGTGCAAAATGGACATCAGGACTCCAGGCACCTCCCACTTCCTTTTTGCCACACAATGTTCTTCCTGTAAACTGCCACCTACTCCTTCATAGCAGTTCCTAACCCAGTCAATAACCCTTTACACTATAGCACTATAGCAGGGGACCTGCATGTTCCAGGGGCTGCTTTTCTATTCCAATAGATGAAAAAGAAGAATAGGTACAGTGCCTAAAATAATAAATATTAAATAAAATCCTAAAATGGATATATAAATATGTAGAATAAATATATAAACAATAAACATATTATTACAAAAATATGAGAAAGTAAAAATAAAAAATACATAAAAAATGATTAAAAACTTCTCTGGCAATAATAGGTCAAGTCCAAGTAGTCCAATGTGAATCAAATCCAAATAGATGACTTAACAGAAGCACTTGCGCTATACCATTGCAGACCAGGGGTACTCTGCCAAAGGTCCCCAGATTCAAACAGACAATAGTTGCTGAAAAATTCAGCACAATATGAAAGCGCTGGTAAAAACAAAAGAAAAGACAGAAGGGGAAGAAAAGACTCCCCTAGTATGATATTGTTATAAAATGAAAATGACTGTGAATCTCTGTGATAAATTATCACAACAGTGCAAATATATTCTATAGATGGTGATATATTGGTGCACATATAGATAGAACAGTGTAGCGATTATCCGTAACTTTGGTGTGATTTGACAGTTGTGGAGATGGAAAGGTACTGGTGACCTCCCCCCCAATATGGAGCACTCACCAGAAAATGCTAAGAAATAAGCACTTAAAACTCCAATGACTTGTTTCATTCAATGATTGAAGTGCAGGATCTGATGTAAAAAACATAAATCCATAGTGCAGCTTTGTATGTACTGGGAAAATTTATTAATGTATAAAGGTACTCACAAAAGCAGGATAAAATACAGGCCCAATAAAGTATATGAAGATATCTGTGACTTGTAACTGACTGATGCGTTTTGCTGAGACCCTCAGCTTCTTCAAGAGTCATTTGAAATAATCCTCTGTGTAGATGTGCTGTCTCTGTTATCAGACAACATCCATAGTGATATAGAATATATTTGCACTGTTGTGATAAATTAGATATTCAGTCATTTTCATTTTGAAACAATATCACACTAGAGGAGTCTTTTCTTCCCCTTCTGTCTTTTCATTTGTTTTTACCAGCACTTCCATATTGTGCTGAATTTTTCAGCAATTATCATCCACTTTAATTAAATGCATTACAATTTTATGCATTTTTCTATTCTGCTGGCTGAACAAGGATTCATCACCTGTTAACACGGCCATATTATCCCTAGGTTCTGGTCAGGTATATCACCCTGGTGACTGCACACGGAGTTCAAAAAGGTGATGCTGCTGATTCTGGAGTAGCATTTTCTGCATACCCACTTGTGTTCCTGCTTTGTCTTTTCAGGTTTACATAGATTATCCTGTGGTCTACCAGCTACTTTTTCTACAAAGATTCTGAAAAACCTTTGGCTACTTATTTTTCCTGAGGGATGCCCCATTATACCTAAATTAGCAGACAGCTATAAGTACCACAAATATGTAACTCCTTAGGTCACAGTTACATGATCTCCCCACATGTTCCTGAAAAATGCCTAATCTATGTGCATTATTATTTAACCACAAGTGAGGCGATGTATTCATACTACCCAGCAAGTGAGAAAAAAAAAAGATTGCTTGGCCCAGCCAGAAATATTAAGAGTATAGCAGTGACGGTGAACTGCCAAAAAGTGACGTCACTCACCAATGCCTTCTGCATCTGAGGAGGAGCTCTGCTGTGGCTATCCTATAGGCGAGAGAGTGGTCCTTCAGTGTAGGCCCCGGATCCGAGCTGAAAACTGTCAGGTCTGCTAGGACCGCTAGCTCACTGGGGGATCAAAAGCAATGCAGTGGTGGCGAAGGTAAACAGATATGATATCAAGAAGACTTGTGAAAAATGTTTGCACATATTTTGCATGTTTTTCCAAGAAAATGGAAATGGTAGAATTCCATTTCCTTATTGTCTGGATACTGTGGAATTTGCCAGACACCACAGTGGATTTAGCTCTGGCCTCACCCAAGGCGCGGAATCTAAAGGATTCCCTATCTTCACCTTTAAACCCCCGCAAGGAGGTACTGGGCTTTGCCGCAAGGGAATCCCCAGGTCGCGGCCCCTGAGGGAGCCACCCACTGTTGGTGCTCAAGGAGTAGGAGGAAACTTCCGAGAACTGGGAAATACAAAGCCAGGAGCAGGGAAACAGGATCAACAGGACTCAGGAAACAAGACCTATAATCAGGCAATGAGACAGCCAGCCTGCAGAGTATTTATAGGCAGAGCCTAATGGTGATTGGCTGGCAACAAGCTACCAGATGGGAGCAAATGAATCCAGTAATATAAGGCACCTGTGCAAGGTGGGAAAACAGGAGCGAGCTGAACTGGAAACAGACACTAGTAAGTGAAAGGGATCAGCACCCACAAGTGGCTCTGTGGCATGGAGGAAAGATCACCGCCTGTGAATGGAACATCCAGGGTTTAAATCCCAGGACCAGAGCAACTGCTGTGTTACACTTATAATGTGTTTATGTATTAAGGACACTTTAGCAACGTGTGTCTGTTAAAGAGGCTACGAGAAAGCACAAACAAAAAGGCTCTAAGTGCCTTATCACAAATTAAATCGACAATGTGAAATAGTCCCAAACGTGCCTGATAGATGTGATTGGAAATAAAGAGACACCCTGACTGTGATATTATGTGTAATATACATTCAGGGTGTCTCTTTATATATAACCCGTGAGCTGTGGGTAATCCTGACAAGTGGATGCATGTGAGCGCAGGTTCAAAATAGTGTTACACATCACTAGCTAAAAACATGGCATTTAACAATGATTATTTATCAGGTTGAATTAAAAACATTTGTTGTGCTTATTAGTCTTGAATATGTAAAACTTTATTTTTATTCTTTACACATAGTTTTGTTTGACCATACTTTTCTAGTGTTATGGCCTTTTGAAAAACAGGGCAGCTAATAAATGTATATTTTCAAAAGGTTTTAGGAAGAGAATTTGTAGTTGTCATATCAGTCAAACTAATTGCAGAGTGTTAAGCTGGAGAGACTATTAAGTTTAGAACAGCAGTATAATCAAACCAAAATTTCAGAGAGGTCAGACCATTATTTAAACCCTTAAGCTCCTATAAAACCCGCGTGAATATGATATATTCCTGTATTTCTCTGCTATAATAAATTTTAAATACTATAAACTATTGCAATGTCCCTTTTACCATGGTAATATATTTTGAACTAAAGCTGGATCACTATCAAAAAATGTCATTGAAATGAACCAAATGAAATTGTGTGTTATATATTACTAAGTATTAGGAAAGTAGCCATAAGCGGGTCCCTTAAGGTGGAAAGGCACTATGTCATTGCACTGGATACAGTACTTGCTTCCCTCAGAAGATAAACACTGCAAATTATCTTGAACAGAAAAAATACTGTTCTTTATAAAGGACAGAACTTTTTGTCTAAATCAAAAATGGAGAGGAATTTAATTTATAAAAACTGTTTTTGTTTTTACTTCTGCAACACTGTTTAACAGTTGTTTTTAAAAATATACCCATCTGCCTCCTGCTGCAATTTTACCCACAATCCTCAAAGTATACTGCAAACAAAGTGATAATAGCTTCATTCTGTCTAGGCTGGCTTCCACTCTACATTGTGGGTATATACACCTTTTGTGCTCTCTCAGGTTTTGTAGCTTTGTAGTATAGCAGTTGCTCTGTAGTGCAGTAGACAACTTTTGTGTGTTATCCCTTTATTATGTGGTTTTACCTCTTTAATTGCTTTGGGAGTGTTTTACCCAATTTAAAGTGCTACAGATCAGAGGAGTTTAGCTTTTTGATACCAATTCATACTTCAGCAGAAACTTCCCAATAAAATTGCTAGTAAGAAAGGGACTGCCTGTCTAAGGAAAAGGCCCATACATGGTACCTTGGTGTTGGACAGTGTATGATTATCATTACATTAATATTTATCTAAAACACTTTTTTACTTGCTTACTGTGCATGAACTTGCGCAGAATACGAATACTGGAAGTACAGGCAACCAGTGAATGTGCATTGTTCTTTTTTTAAATATGTTAAGTTCTCATACAATTATCAGGTACAAAAATTTAGTATATTTCAGTGGAGGGCACCAGAAGGTCTGTGGGAAATATCATCCAGTTTGTAGTCTGCTTTTTTCTAGTACCATAATGACATGTCAAGTTACTGCACCCCAATATACTTCATAGGAGAAGCCTAGGACAATGCACAGTTACACCAAGGACCCAGAATTATCTTTTAATCTCTTTGACTCAGGTCACAAAATCAGTGATACCCAATGTTGGTGGGTCCAGACCTCAGTAGGCCTCCTGGAGTTTCACAATGCAGCATCATGACATGTTCCTGTGAGTAGTGTTAAGAAAGCAAAGGTTTATAGACAAAAAAAAGTAAGATACAAGAAAATCATAGGGACTGACACAGAGAATGAAGAGATGTGGAAAAAACTTTTAGTTAATGGGACCCTGATTTCTGGTTAATTGCTGGGATGCAATTAACCAATCATCAACAGGCATAGGGTATATAAAGAGACAAAATATCGGCAGTTCTCTCACAGGTCCGCTCCTCAGCTATAAATAGGGTCCTGGGGTACCAGGAGGATTAGATTAGTGCGCATTTTTATTATTATTATTATTGCTTTGAAGCTGAATTTATTTTCTGTGCTGTTTTAGATTGTTAATTAGTTTCTTTTGATTTAGATTGTTTGTTTTTGTGTAGATTGTTAGTTTTAGATTGTTAGTTTATTTGTTTGGTATTTTATATTTGTTATTTTTGGTATTTTAGCGCTTGTTTTTTATTAATCAATTAGCACTTGGGTGCAGATTTTGGTGCTAATTGATTAATTAATGTTTCTTTTGTATGTTTGTGAATTTTTTTGTGTTTTTCTTTCCTTTACAGGTTATGTAAACGGACCGGTATCCCACTAGTTTTGGGGTGCAGGTCCACCTCAGTCCCCTCACCCCATGGTTAGGTATTGGGTGAGGGACTTAGGCAGGGCCATAATTAGGTTAGGGCCCCAAACCTCATAGTGCTGATTGGTTTTGGGGCCATGGGAGGGGGTCAGTAATTGACCCCCTCCAGGTGAGGGACCCCTGACCCCCTCCCCCTTGGCGTGTGGGGGTCAGTCCTGACTTCCTTGATTAAAATTTTGATGTCCCACAACCCCAAATGGTTACTGAGGTAGGGGGAGGGGGGTCCACTACCTCCCTGTAGCGATGTCCCCCACCCCACATAGCGGTTAGTGGGAGTGGGCGAGATAGTGGTCCCAGAGACCCATACTAGTTTTGATTATGCCCCTCTACACCACAGGAGAGCTGCTCCTAGCGGTACCTATCTGCCTAGCACTGGGAGAGGATGGGGGGATAGGGACCGCTTCTTTATATTTCTATAGGCCCCCCCCTACCCCAAATGGTCACTGAGGGGCAGGGAGAGGGAAGCGGCTCCCTGGGGGCTGCTTCCTGCCCTTAGCGATCCCCTCACTCAGCCTACCGCTAAGTGAGGGGTAATGTTGATGGGAGGTGTGATGGTCCCAGGGACCCCTGCTAGCTGGGGTATATGTAGTTTATAGTAATTATTTCCCTAGCGTTAGTATTACAGTAATGCTATGGAAATAATTGGGTTTCAAATCATAACCGCTAATAACGC
>WMED01027662.1:0-10583 GCA_019650415.1 Pipa parva | reverse complement strand
GTCACTCTACGAGATACCTGCTGTCCACTACATATACCAGTATAACAAACTGTCACTCTAAGAGATACCTGCTGTCCACTACATATACCAGTATACCAAACTGTCATTCTATGAGATACCTGCTGTCCACTACATATACCACTACAATAGACTGTCACTGTAAACAGGGCACCAGCTGTCCACTACACATACCGGTACAACAGACTGTCACTGTACACCTGTATATGGGGCACAAGCTGTCCACTACATATACCAGTACAATACACTGACATGTAGAGTATATGGGACACCTGCTCTACACGTTACATACCAGTATATAGCAATAGACTGGCAGGTACAGTATATGGGATACCTGCTCTACATGTTACATACCAGTATATAGAAATAGACTGGAAGGTAGTGGGTTCCAGCTCAGTACTTCTGATACCAAATAATAGACTGAAAGACAATGCATATGGATACCTGCTGTACACTTCTCATATCAGTACAATAGACTGGCAGGTATCTTATATTGAATTATTTTTATAAAATATTCAACTCATTAGTGAACTCAGTCTATGTCAAATGTTATTGCCAAAATGGCACTTCATCCATTACTCATGAACTCATACTAGGTTCATACATAAAGGCATATTACAGATCATTTACAATATATCGAGAACATTATAACACACATATTTTATAAAAGATTATAAGGGCCTCGGCAAGATTCATTTAACAGAGACATTAAAGTGACCAGTGATAGAGTCTATAAGTAATACAGTTCTATATTTCTGAGCAAATCAGTAACTGTCTATATCTGAGAAAAGCATTGGTTCAAAACACAATGCTTAGTGAACCAAGCAAGTATTCGAAAACATTTTTGAATAATTTGGCCGCAAGAGACTAGTGGGTAATTGTGGTCAGCAGGAGGGACAATATGGCGGGTTCAATTCAGTCATAAATACCAAGAGAACGTATATACATTATTAGAGCAACTGGAAATTCATCCAAACAAGTTGATGTGCAAATTAAGGACAAGTGTGACTACACCAATATGTGTATAGCTTAGCCAGATCTCTCAGTGTATGCTTAGAATTAGGGATACAATAGCTTCTAAGTGGGAATCCAATATGTTAATGATCATTTAGGATAACATACTGAAGTCCCAGAGTTAGAGCTAATAACCATGAAATGGTCCCCTGGTGTTTATGGATAGACCTATGGGGGATATACGAAAGGTATTTCCCATCACATTTACAACATTTTGAGAAGAAAAGTAAAACCTGAATCCCTACCTAACCTTGTTTCAGGTAGATGAAAAAATGTTGCCGGGTACTGGAAGAACAGATGAAGTCTCCAGCATTTATCATATTAATACATAAGACATAGATATGGAGAGGTTACTTTAAAAGGTACTGCCTATATATCCTATGCTTCAAAAGAATACAGCTGATTCTGCAAGTTTTCCATCATTTGAAAAATAATGGCACCCATTATCTTTTATTGATTGGACCTGTCAGTGTCCATTTGCATATGTAACAAGGCTTTTTCCTCCATCAAAGTAAGAGGGTATACTTGTACTCTAAGCACTTAGCTAGTCTAGTAAATGTAAATAGGAGACTGTCAACGGCGGAATAAAAGGTACCTACCAAGTCCAAAGTATTTTCTTAATTCTAGAACTTATTAGAAATAATACACAGCAAAAAAGTTAATTCACCTTTGGTTAGATATATGTGGTAAACTAGATCTCCACGTTCTCAGTTCTATAGGCTGTACAGTTTTTCAAGTTATTTTTTTCACTGCTTCTACTTTGATGAATGAACATGCAGAATAAAATGAAATATGGAGATATTCTCCTAATGCACATGCTTTCCAACCACTAATAAATGTAAGAAATTAACCACTGGGAAAATAACTTCAGGAAAGATTTATAGCCGCTGTGGTTTATCTAACGCAGTGCACCACAAAAAAAGGCAGTGTTAAGACAGAAACTGAGCAAGTTGCGTTTATTTCCTATGCATTGACATATACTTGCAAATCATGAGGAAAGTAATATAGCTGACAGATGGACAAGGTCTTGGTTGGGTTAATTATCAAGTATCTATTGCACACGCACAAAAAATGTAATCAGATACTTCCCCATTGCTACAGGCATAACCGAGTCCTCATTCTCAGTACAGGTACTTTAAGTGGTATAAAGCACTGATATCTTACTGCACACTATATCACACTGCATACTATGCTGTCTCTGTCCCTATCATTAGCACAAAGTACTAGTTTCCAAACAACAGCTTAAACCAACTATTTAAATGCCTTATTAAATCTACAGGTCCAATAGACAACAACACAATAAAACTTAAAGCACTGAAAGATCTGAGAAGCTTAGCTCTATGAAGATGTGTGTTGCAGACACAGTGAGTGTCTGAGAGAGGGAGGGGTTTGTCTAAAACAGCAAAATTTATGCCCTGTACTCTTATGCGCAGCGCATCATACACTCGCGTATAAAAAAGGAAATATGGCTCAATGAAAGCCAACGATACTTACCTATTCCGGGTCCGGAACGCTGTGTGTCGCATTTTGGCCAACGGATATATGCCGCGTCCAAAATGCGACACACAGGAAGTGATGTGAACGCCAAAGGAGCATTCACACTGTCGCTGGTAAGTAAGATTGAAAAATACGCTCGGCGTATTTTTTCTTTCTTTTATTTTTCTTCACACGACTGTATGATGAGCTGCGCATCATACGCTTGTGTGAACCCACCCTTAGGGAAGAAAGCAATGCAGGAGCTCAGAACTTCTTAATGGTGAGTCAGATCTTAGTGCTTTTAAGTTTTATTATGTTCTTATCAGAGCTATCGATTCAATAAGAGATTAAGACAAAGTTCAGGTGTTCTTTAAGGCTAGGTTCACACTAGCATATTATGCTCAGCGCATAATATGCTAGTGTGAAAAAAAAACAAAAACAGCTCAATGCAAGCCGATGGTAATTACCTAGTTCCGGACACACCAGCATATGATGCGCATACGCTGGGTGCGGAATGCTGTGTGTCACATTTTGGCGGGCATATTCTACGCTGTGCCCAAAATGAGACCACACAGGAAGTGATATGAAAGTTCTGGAAAGTTCTAATACGCTTGGCATATTTTTCTTTTTCTTTTTTTTCACAACAGCATATAATGCGCTGAGCATCAGACGCTAGTGTGAACCTAGCCTAAAGCAAAATCTGCATTTTATGACCAATAATTATCAAATTCCAGAAATATGGTAGGAAGAGTATTACGTTCTAAGAAGACACCACATTTTAGGTAACATGAGTTCATAACGAGGTTAGCTCTGATCTGCCCTCTAATTAACTGGTATTCTTAATTGGTGGGAATGCCCACATTTTAATAGTCATTTGTGCCAAAGGATCTTGCTGTCTGGATACCTGAGGACTTCTTCCATGAATCTTGAGAGTACAGAAAAAGGAACCTGACTGGTTGCTTTGTTACTTCCAGTGATTTGCTCCATAGGCTACTCTGCAGGATCGAGATTGTCACCTGCGTTAGTTAATGTGCAGAGCAACTGGCCAGGCCGGGAAGAGATGTTTGGTGCAACTGTTCAGCACTGAGATTGGCTAATGTACATTGTAAGTTAAGATTGACTTAAACGAAAGGCCTGGCTGGGCTACTGTGCAGAGTGAAAGACTGAATACTCACTGTGAACCTCCTTTAATTTTGCCCAGGGCTTTACGTTTTCTAGAAGTCACAGTGAATAAAAGCTAGGGAATTCCAGGCCTCTGAGGAGAAGTAATCCATGAAAATTCTTCAGAACATCTTCAAAAAAAGGTTCTGATGACAAAACGCTGAGGAAGTTATTCTCCAAAGTCCAAATTGTCACGTAAAAATGTGAATTTGCCAACTAAAGACAGTCGCAATAGACTGCTACTGTCGCAGTTGTGTCTTTATAATGAGAATATTGTCGCAGTCGCGACTTTACTGTGGAAATATTATCACAGTTGAAACTTTAAAAATGTCGCAGTCGCGACTTTACAACGGGAGAATTTTCGCGGATTTGCTATGGGAACTCGCTGTTTGAGAATTCGACAGTCGAATTTTCACTTTAGTGAATAACCCCCCTGAATACCTGCTTGTGACATTACTTTATGTTTATATCTCCTACTGGCCTTTCATTTGTTGAAAATGACCAATCTCACTACTTACTTCACAGACCTTACCTGGGAAGTTTTTTTGCTACCTACATTGTTATCAACTAGAAGAAACTGCTAGTAAAACTGCTGTGAGCTTTTGAAGTAAAAGCAGCTTGCATTGACAATACTGGTACCAGTCACAGCTACAACCCGGCTGACGCATACACAGGGTGTGCTGGGCTGCTCTGCTGCTTCGCTTCTCTGTGCTCATTCTGGGGGGTGTCCTAGGTCTGAGTTACCTATCCAAATCCTGAGCCTAACAGGGGGACATTTATAAAATTATTGATATTGCTGTTTTCGTCTGTCCCTAAAGCTGTTATTTAAAAATAGGGTGACCCAAAAAAAAAAAAGATTCCCTATGGAGTTACTCCTGTCACTTAGCCACAGTCGGATGCATTTTCCCATCTAAAAAGAAAGTTGATATCGATGTTGATCTGAAATGGATGGTGAACCTCACTGAAAACACTGCAAAGTGTTTCTGAATAGAGAAACTATATTGTAAGTTCCATGGGGCAGGGACTGAAGTGAATGATGAATCTCTGTAATCTCTAATTCTGTAAAGGTGAAGTGGGCTTCATATAAATCCTCCATAGTGTACACTAAGCATAAGTGAAAATTAAGTTATAAAATCAGGTAGGGGGAATTGGTTGAGGTTTTGGGGTTGAATTATATCCAGTGGCTCTATTTTTACATTATGCAGCAGGGTCCCAAATTTTTGTATTTATCTTACATCCCATTTTCATTGATTCAGCCGTGCTTTAAGCAAAACTTTCCTTGTTTACAAGCACAAGCTGATTAATACTTGTTGCCAGTAGAACATTTATGAGTTGACATACAAACCAAATCCAGGATTTTAAGAGCCATCCAAGCCCCTTTACTCCTGTTAACTTTTACTGCCAGTTGGTCGACGCTGCCCACCTTTCTCATTTACATGCCCTTCAAATAGAGCACACGTTTTATAAGGTCACAATCCCTTTTTTTTGGAAGTAATTATTTACATATTAAATAGCATTTCTCAGCTGGCGACATGATGTCAAGAAAAATAAATCCTTGTTGTAAACAAAATATTACAATGATTAAAAAGAAAAGATGAAAGAGGAAAGCAAGTTGCTTTTATTTTTATCACAAACAATGACCTTTAAAATCATTAAATTACTCAACTGACTTCAGCAAATCAATCCTGAAGCAATAGATACGAACTCATGTATATTCAATTTTGCAAATAATTATATTACTAAACAAGTTATTTTTTTGTAACCGTCAGTTCATGGATATTAACAAAACCCAAAGACAACATTCTTTTTTGTCATTTCATTATTATTATTATTATTGCTCCCATAGTCCTCACCTATCAGAATATTAGAATCAAGAGCCCTGAAAAGAACCTGACGTACCTGAAATGCAGAATTTTCTGGCTGATTATTACAGGAAGGAGGAGCAGCAGATGTTTAAACACTGGATAGAAATGTAGCCTTCTCTACAAGGAGTATTTTTTTTTTTTTTTATTAAACATACCTTGAAAGTAGAAAGTCCATAAAGTCTTGTCGTGTGAACTGTTTCAGGTGAAATATTTGTAATATTTGTTATGAAGTCCTCCAGGTATTTACAGGCTTGTTCCAGGTGTGTAGTGTTGATGATGATTTGTACAAGCTGTAAAGCACAAATACATCCGGTTAAAGACCTGCACCACCCAGGCTATCTCACTTTTTTGTCCATCTAGACATTAAGGGGAATACATGGCAAATATGGTATTATTGGTTGTACCTGACCTGGCAAACATATGCTTCCGCTTCAGTAAAATTTGCTGCATTTTCTCTGCTGAAATAACAGGTTATATTACACATCATTGTCATAATTCTACCAATTGCTGGTTTTGTGAATTATGAATTTATCTGGGGGTTATTCACTAAGGTGCGAATTAGACTGTCGAATTTGCAAACAGCGGATTCCCATAGTAAATCTGCTACAATTTCCCCATTGTAAAGTCGCAACAATTTTTTAATGTTAAGATTGTGACAATTTTCCCATAATAAAGTCGTGACTTCAACAATATTCTCATTATAAAGACGCGACTGCAACAGTAGCAGCCTATTGCGACTGTCTTTATCTGGCAAATTTGCACCTATACGCAACAATTCGGATTTTAGTGAATAACCCCCATCTGTATCTCTTTCAGTCTTTGTCAATGCAATCCATGAAATCCATCAGTGTATTATTTCTGCTCGGTCTGTAGAAATGCAAAGTCTAACAGCACAAAACATACTTTACTGACAGAAAGTAACAGGGTGGAGCTATCTCAGACATTACTTGAGATGCGGTATTTGTTTAACTGATGATTCTGTATGTGCATGTGTGTAAAGAGTTTTTAGAGTGTCTACATGACATCAGATTGCATGTGTGTGAGTAGAAAAGTATGCACTAGTGCAGGGGTCTGCAACCTATGGCTCTTGATCCAGATGTGGCTCTTTTGATGGCTGCATCTGGCTCTTTGACTGTAACGAGCGGTGCTCACATGCAAGCACCACTCATTACAGTCTGCCGGCTAATCACCGGCAAGCGCTGTAGAGACAAATCTCTTTTGGGTTACTATCCAATCCTGGGCCGCTGATGTCACCGCACTTCCGGGTTCCTAGCCAATCTGGAACCACTGATGTCACCTATGTGAAGTCACCTATGATGTCAATGACTCTGAATTTAAAATGGCTGAGCAGAGCCGCACTATGTGGCTCTCTCAGCCAAAAAGGTTGCCGACCCCTGCACTAGTGTGAGAATGTAAGTATGTAAGGCTGGTTGATAGTGAAAAATGGAAACTGTGCAAATTCTTGAAAAGGATTCAGTGTAAGAATGAGTACATCTTCAAGGGTTTGAATGGAAGAATGTTTGTTAATACCTGTCATAGGCTAAATGGTACAACGTGTATTTTGTCTCTGTGTGGGGTAACAGTGGTTACAAATCAACCTCTTGCATGCCCGTCTACACAGACAAGTGAATGGAAAATAGTATGACATTATACTATTAGCATTAGCAATAGACTGCTACTGTTGCAGTCGCGTCTTTATAATGAGATTGTCGCAGTTGCGACTTTACTATGGAAATATTGTCACAGTCGCAACTTTACAATGGGAGAATTGTCGCAGTCATGGATTTGCTATGGGAATCCGCTGTTTGAGAATTCGACAGTCGAATTCAGACTTTAAAAATAATCCCCTGTATCTTTAACAGGGACCAAGTACAGAATTTGATGGAAAACCAGTTAACTTAAAGTGCACTTGTCACTTCAAAACACTAATACTAATTTAGGTTCTACTAATAAAATAAACGTTTTAGTAAATATATATGTATTATTAAAAAATGTAAATTTATACAGTGTTTCTCTCTGTCATCTTCCCTGTCAGCCTGACTTTTCTTTCCTGGGTCAGGTGATGATGATTGACATTATAGCTCCTCCAATCAGATCCCTGCTAGATCATGATTTAAGGGATCTGATTGGAAAAGCTATAATGACAATCATTATTTAGCCCCTCCCACCCGACACTCAGGAAAGAAAAGTCAGGCAAGACGACAGAGGGAAGATGAAAGAGAGGAATGCTGTTTAAAGGTACATTTTTTTAAAACACATATATATGAACAGAAACAATTATTTCATTAACACAACCTAAATTAATTTTGAGGTGACAGGTGCACTTTAATTTACCATGATAGTAGTATATCAATACTAAGTTCTAGAAGAAAAACCAAAAGAAAAAAAAAATTACAATTCCTTAGAAAAAAGTTTCCCTTAGCCAGGTATAGTTAGCCAGGTATAGTTAGCCAGGTATAGTTACTGACCTGTTAGAAGGTTTTTAAAATATATCACATGAGGTCAACAAGACATTGTCAGAAAGTGAAGTGGCTTGTGAAGAATGCAACAAATTCTAGTAAATGTATGTCAATTTTCCCTTTAACTGGCAGGATAACTACATTTTAGTCCCAGGTAAGAACAGGAAAGTGCGGTATAACAATTTCACGGGCTAAGGCTTTGTAAGAAATCTACAATGAGAAGGTATGAGAGATATTATTTCCAACAGAAGGGGCCCAGGGGCCCTGAAATTGAGGTTCATGTCCCCAGCCTGCCTCAAACCTCTACGCCAGTGGTTCTTAACTGGGGTTCAATCGAACTCTAGGGGTTTGTTGAGTCGGTCTCAGGGATTCGGTGGAGCCTCCACCACAGAGGTCAAGGGATTTATCACTAAAGAAGGGTTATTTATCACTAAATAAGGGTTCGGTGAATGTGCGTATGAAACAGGTGGGTTCGGTACCTCAAACAAGGTTAAGAACCACTGCTCTACGCATTTTAAAAGCAACTTAATCATTTTAGAATCTGGTCCAACAGGAAGGCATAAATGCTAACTGACAGGAGTTTAGCAGCTTGCCAGAGTGTAATAGGAGTCCGGTGGAAGTATCCTTCCCCTGTGTGTTCACTCTCTCAACATGAAGAGATGAATAGTTAGGGGAACAAAAGTAAAAATAATAATGATAAATAATACAGGAAGGTCCCAGAAAACTGTAAGAATAAAGTGTAAATTTATATGGAAATAAAAATGGTGGAAGAGAAAAAAGACCTAGAGTGGAAAGAAGTTACATTAGAAAGCATGGTGTGCCCTTTCTGGTTGGTGGAGTATTATAATGTTATTACAAACATGTTATTAACATTTTAAAACTACACTAGATTTTGGCTCCCACAATCAGATCCAACCTGGATCATGATATGCAGGGATCTAACTAGAGAAGCCACAATGATGGCTTCCCCTTTGGCTGCATTTTACATTTTAAGAATATGTGTAAATAACTAGTATAGACAATTTGTGAGTCATACAGAGCCTTATAAGGCAGTGGTGGTTTCAAGTATGTTAGCTTTACAAACTAAAGCAAATTAATGGGAATGTAACGTCAAAAATATGTTATTTATCAAACAAAACATTTGTCTGACACATTGGTTTATGTTTTTCTTTTTGTTGTTGCGGTGTTATCTGCATTATTATTATTTATTATCATGCATTTATCTCCTTGGGTAGAACTCTGTATGCAGCTTTCTAGCATTTTGAGTTTGCTACTTTGTTGCAATCTGCTTTGTCGAGTAAAACAAGCTGTTCCATTTTCAGAAAGATACATATTATCCAAACCCAAAGTTTAGGACACACCTGGGCACAGGCCCATAGGCCACATCCGGCCCGCCCAAGCATAAAAAAAAAGGGGGGCTGAGAAGCGTGGCCAACCGCCATAGTTTCCAGCAAGCTAGGTACACCACTCTGGCCCTCTAAAACCACCCACCTATCACGCAGCCCCATGAGAAAAATAATTGCCCACCCCTGGCTTAGGAGGTGGAAAGAACAATTAAGAAGAGGTTCAGAAGCTCCTGGTTAAGGACTATAGGACATTGTCATTTTTAGCAACTGTGGTAAAACACAGGGGGAAAAAAGTCTAAAACTACTGCTTCTCTCTTTCTTTCTCTCTCTCCCTCATATTGTGACACTGAGTCTGCATGCATTGAGTCCGTATATCAGTTACATGCTCTTCTGCTAGTAAATCACTGCAAGAAATATGTGCTTTAAGTTCCCACCTGTGCAATAAACTCCAGAAGTGCCATTACCTGTCTAGTAGCACCTGAATACAATGTAGAGATTTATTGTGTATTTTCTAATGGAATTTCTTGCTTTGTATGACACATCTCGGAGTTTACTGCTCATCCAAACACTAAAGCATTTCACTTGTGACTGATATCTGTAACGTTCATAGTGTATATGTGTTCATGTTTATTGCCAGTGCTATGCTATTTTCACTGACTCCTTCATTTTTACTTAAGTTTAAAAAGTGTTGCGTGCAGGTTCATTCAGTCTGACACTGCAATACTTGGGAGGGGGCAATTAGGGACTAAACTTCTGTTTTTTTGTATGGAGTGGTGGGTAGAGGAGATGTGGGTAGACTTCAATGTGCTGAAGTACCACTGGGAAATATGATAACTTTATATTTATTAGCAGATAATTCTTCAAATATCTGTGGGTTGTGATTTTAGTGAAAGTGTACTCACTTTATTTCCAGGTGGTTTTAAGGTGCGCCTGTTACCTCAAAACTCTAATACTAATTTAGGATGTACTAATGAAATAAATGTTTTTGTAAATATATAGGTATTTTTAAAAAATGTACCTTTATACAGCATTTATTTCTGTCATCTTCCCTGCTAGCCTGCCTTTTCTTTCCCTTAAATCATGATTTAGAAGGGATCTTATTGGAGGAGCTATAATGTCAATCATCATTTATCCCCACCCACCCAACACTCAGGAAAGAAACGGAAGGCTCACAGGGAAGATGACAGAGAGAAACTCTGTATGAAGGTACATTTTTTTAATACATATACAGTGGGGGAAAAAGT
>WMED01027661.1:0-10583 GCA_019650415.1 Pipa parva | reverse complement strand
GAGGGGGCGCCTAGGGCGCCAATAGAGCCAGAGCCGGCTCTGACTTGGAGCAAACAGGTAAAGACAACTCAGTCTCCAAGGGCACAACGATACCATGGCCCACCAGAGAACCCTCCTTTGGGCCAACCCTCCACCTTCTGTTGCTTTCAAAAAAGCAGTTTTTTTTTTCTTTTTGTTTCACCTCAGTCCAGGCAGCAAACCTGACAGGGCCCCCACAGCAGTGACTCCTGTACCACTGTGTTAGGTGATGTGGCCTAGCAATGCACCTCACTGCTGTCCTGACTATTTCATGATAATTATCCATCTCAGTGAAACCACAAGTCACGGGTTGGTTCATTTAGAAGTGAAGACACAATGATCCCAAAAAATACAATACAGGGGAGCACTTGGCATCCAGTGATCCAGTTCTGTTCCATGGAGGGGTCTTCTTGGGATAAACAGCTGTGGCACTGTTTTTTTTTTTTATTTTGAGGCTACAGTTGGCTTAGTACTGGTTAACAGACTGTACAAAGAGTTAACAATCCTATTACTCCTGCTCTGAGTGAGAGAATAAATCCCACTGACACACTCAGGCTGGTTCAGCCATTTAAAAATCTAGGATATTCTGTGCTGCTTCCTTCTTTCATGATTCACTTTCTAACCTTTGCTGGTAGACTCCATTGTACTGCATTAACTTTTACACAGGTTCCACAGACACAATACAGTAAAATGATCAGCTAATCAACTCTCTCTCTCAGGTACCTGACAAGCTCTATTCACATACCCTACTTACTATCCTCGAATACCCCACCAGCTCTCTGATACACAGATAATGCTAAGCTTTATTCATATAGCCGACCAACTCTTATATGGCCTTCTTACATATCTCTCACAGGCCCAATCAGCTCTACTTATATACCAGATAAGCAACAAAATTTAGGACCGCTCAATCCCCATAATCCGCAGCAAACAGTTAAAAGTCTGTAAAATCCAATGGGGTGCCAAGGAGGATAGACCCAGTCCTGGAAGTATGTGCAAAAAAATCTCCAGCACTCCCAAAGTTAAAAGCAGCGATGTTTATTTTGTCGGGCTACCGGCACGAAACGCTTTAGGAGGCGGTATTGATGATTTTAAACGATTTTGGTTGACTTGAATCCTGTTTTACTATGACAAAATAGCTTTTTTTGCACATACTTATATACCAGATCAGCACTTAGATACCCAGCAGCTCTCAAATACCTAACCATCTCTCCTCAGATACCTTCCACTTGTCAGATACCAGTCATTTGTCAGATACCTGCCATTTGTCAAATACCTGCCATTTGTCAGATACCAAACAAGCTTTACTCACATACCCAACCAGTTCCCAAATACCTTACCGCTCCTACTCACATAGCAGCCTTCCGAGTAGAAATGTAGAAATGCATCCAGTGTTAACATTGCTAAAAATTCAAAGCCCTGATGGAAAACAATTTGAAAACCACTGTGTTATATTAATATCATGAAAATTTCATGAAATCTACAAGTGAACATAATGATTTAAAACAAAAAAATTGGCACAACTATGAAAATGTGAGTAATAACCACTGAAACGTTCAAATATTTCATTTCTGGCATCCATTTGCAAATTGTCCGTGTGTACACTATAACTGCCTCCAGTGGTACAAGCTCTTCAATAACATTTACTATAACAAATCTTCATATCAAGGGAGATTAAACAAGGACTCAAAAGCTAACACCACAGACCCTGAGATAAACACATCCTGTTTATACTTAATTATTCATGTCAGACTGCTCAGCGATGTGTCATTAGTTATAACGGGTGAAAAGGCAACGCAGGGAGATGTTTATTAGTGTGCAGTAAGGTTTGATGAAACACTTTAGCAAGAAAAATCTTTACAATCCCTGTTTTATTCTTCTGAGGCAAGAAGATATTCTTAGCTTGGGGAGGGCAATTGTAAGAAGCCAATCAAGTAACTAGGTGTTATATGAAGCAAGATTACTAGACCCCTGTAAATAATTGCTCGTGTAAATAAATTCCCCTGTTTATAGTTTGAATACTAATGGATATTAAATTAGTAGAAAGTCTCTTGTTGACCTTTTAAGGATCTATAATTCCTACTTCATATGGTTATGGTTAGTATATGATTAGTATCTACATGTTGCCAGGTTCCCTTATATTTAATCATGTAATACTCCTGCACATTATAAATTCCAAGAAGCAGTACATTATTCTAACATGCAACAATAGTAAGGCATCTGAGGAAGTATCTGGTCCCATATTGAATTTGTTCCTCAGACCCTTCTACCAGAATACTTTAGCATCTGCGTACTATATAAGAATTAGAAATAGAGGGGGGGGGTCTAATGCTTCCTCGGATTAGTATAATGAAATCACTCATCTGAAAATCTTAGAAATTCTCATTCATCTCCAAGTAAACTTGAGCGGTGATCATGTTCTTAATATGTGTGTTCAGCTATAATCTCTGGATTACATGACATCATTATTTTACATTAGTCAATCAATGTAAGTATTCAAAGAATTCAGATGCTTATTTTAGCCAATTGTAGACTAAAATAGAGCAAACTAAGCAAGATCAATTAGCATTTCTGTAAAAAAAAACAGCTTAATAACTTGAATGCCGTTATAATATTGCTGCCAGGTTTTTTATGAAGGGCTGCAGTCAGGAGAGCCCTTTTAAGGTTGATCCACAAAGGACTATAGATAGATCAGGGATGAATAGTTCTCCATTAATTTCATGGCTGAATCTTTTGAAACCTTGTTAGTCTTTTATTTCTACATTAATAGACAATTACCATAGACCGCAATTCCCTAAACTTTATTTTTTAACTTCAAACTTTTCCTTTCATTGTGATCAAGTCATTTCAAGATATCTTGCTCATTAGTGTATAGAGTATGTAACCTCACTGAACTCCTGGGCGAAATTAATTAACATCGGAAAAATCAGAGGTCTTTCCGACATGACCGAGAGAAATTCCGGATTGATCTTGTGAGATTTCTTTCACGATCTCGAGTTTTTGAATTTTTCTCCATGGAAAGGTAGCCATACTTAACATTAGTAGCATGACTACCTTTCCATTGAGATGTTTGAAAACTGGGAAGATATCTCGTTCGATCAATCTGAGATTTCTCTCGGTAAAGTCAGAAAGACCCAGAGCTGTCTTTCCGACGTCAATAAATTGTGCCTGGTGTAAACAAAGATCTTCCACAGAAGGTTCTAATGAGTTTAGAATTTCTCAGTCTCCTTTGCTCTTTAAAGCCTTAATGACAAGTGTCCTGCTCCATTTACTTCTGACCTAAATGATGGAACTGTGTTGTTCCTACCTTGAATTGACCCTACTTACCATAACAACCTTAGTAAGGATTGGGGCTCCTTATTTTTTTTATTCAGACTCGCTCCCTCTTGACGTATACATAAACCCTTTACCATTACATGACCGGGGAGAGGAATTTTTTCTGGAACTGCCCATGTTTAGGAAGAGATTAAGACCCCAATACTCATGAATGCATTATGGTACAGAAGGGGAGGCACAGCAAAATGGCTTTAGTGAAATTACAGAAAGGGACAGGTTTCAGAGAGTAAAGAAACTGGCAAAAAGTGCTGAACAAAAATAATTTCTAGCTTTAGTTATCCTTTAATATACTAAGAATTTCTCTTTTAAATAAGTAAACATTTTTTTAACCCTCTGCACTTTAACCCTCTGCACAAGTCCTTTTATATACAAAAGACATAACTGGATCGATTTTCAGAGTAAATACATTCATAAAATAAGTATCTCAAAATATTAAAATAACTGACACGTTTCCTTCCCTATAAATACAACATTACTCTTAATAGAGACATATTCTATTGGAATGGTAGGAATATGACAAGTGTTAAAGTGATAGTTCATCCTCAGCTTTCTGGGTACTTGTTGTGACAAATCACTTTTTTGTTTTCAAACTCTGGAAACTTTAAATTTACCCTAGCAAAGCAATCGGCTCCTTCCTTATTTTTACATTTCTGCTTTCCCATTCCTACTTGCCCCAATTTAGGGGGGAATTCACCAAGCTCCAAAGTGAGGCGCGTAGTGTTCACCTCACTTCGGAACAACTGAAATGCACATGCTGATGTCCTGCACGAGGACATCAGCGAGCGCATTAAAGGGATTCCCCTCCCGGCGAGGAGACTCGAGTGCTCTCGCCAGGAGGGGAATCCCTTTAATGCGCATGCTGATGTCCGCGTGCAGGACATCAGCATGCGCATTTCAGTTGTTCCGAAGTGAGGCGAACACTACGCGCCTCACTTCGAAGCTTCCTGAATTTCCCCCTTAGTCTAAATGCAATTTACAGAAAGGGCAAAAAAAATAAAAAAACAGAAGTCAAAATGTATTTAAAGAGGAAATCATGCCAGTCCTGACTTCAGAACTAGACATTTATAAAGTTATACATTTCAGGAAATTCCATGCAAATACAGTTACCTCATGATAACATTAACAAAGATTTTCATATCTCTACAGAAAATCCACTCAGCCGCTTGCCCAGTTGGTATAAGCTAAAGGGAGATTGCTGCAGTGTTGTCAACTCTTCAGTAAGGACAGTAGCTATTGGCTGTTCTAAAAGTTGCTATATGATGTCATAGTCCAATTTGCATAATTGGAAACTTGCATGTCACATCTTTATAATGCGAATATTGTTGCAGTCGCGACAATACTATGGAAATTGTCGCAGTCACAACTTTAGAAATTGTCAAGACTCTGCAATGGGGGGATTGTCGCGGTTGCGGATTTGCTATTACATAACACCAGAGAAAGTTGATAAATTAGTCGCTAGCCACTTTTAAAAAAAAAAAAAAGTCAGTAGAGGGGTCATAAAAGTTGCAAAGGTGGCAACACTGGACAGGGGTGGCTCTCTTCTCTGCAATAACTGCAGGGGGGAGGCTGCTACTGTGTGACACTGCCTGTCAGTGCTTTTGGGGCGGGGCTGGAGACAGTAACTGCAGAACAACTGATGTTTCACATGGAGTCTCCAAAAGTCTACGATACCACTGGAAAAAGTCGCTAGAATTGTCACTAGTCGCTTTTTCTTTTTTTTTTTTTAAAGTCACTAGGGGGGTCACAAAAATTACTAAATTTAGCAACAAAATCACTAAGTTGGCAACAATTAATTGTTGAGACTTGATTCACATGTCCTGTAAAACTGAAACTATTACAGGCATGGAGACATTTTCTCGGTCATGCCTTTTAGACATCTTCTAAATCCCTTAATTTCATTAGTTATGCCTGTCTGGTTCCACAGGGGATAAAACAGATTAACTAAAAGCAATCAAAACATCCATGGCTTTCTGCATTTATACAGCTAAATGAAGCAAAGTAAACAATTTGATTTCAATGAAAAACATTTGGTTCCTTTAGTAATGAGGGCATAATAGTAATGCCATGCAAAGTGATGTACCATGGGTAGTTTCTGAGAATGAATATATAATTATTAGAAATGCACTTGTGGAACATACTGGCACTCTTTCAAATTACTTTTTTTTTAATAAAGTACTATTGCCAAACTACAAAAATTACACTTTTTCCATACAAAAGGTCTCCGGTTTGCAATTTTGGGTTCATTCAAGTGTACATAGCAAAAACAGAATAAATGTTGTCTGCTTAGTTTTCCTTTAAGAAATAATCAGAATTGAGTTGTGCTTTACTTTGAATGTGCCTGTAATATAACTACAAGCGCTTCATAGATTACCAGGTGTACTACAATCATCGCTGGGAAAATAATCAGTCTGGGATATTTCTGACAGAAGATTCTACCAAAGCTTGGAAAATCTTGGGGCTTCTACTCAGTCTCCAGGGACATTGATATTCCTCTTTCCAATAAAATAATGTTATCAGGAAATTTATAACCCATGGTTCGTAGACAACCTTCCTATACGTGGAAGCAACAGAAAATGTGAAATTGTTTCTCTGCTCAGGATAATTCAAGTGGTAAAGAAGAAAACTGCTTAACAGATTCAAGGTATTTCAGCTCTCATCAAGGACTTAACTACAAAGGTTTCAGAGCCGTTGTGGAGCCCACTGGACACTGGACTCAAAGAATTGTATCTTATAGTAAAGAATGAAAATAAAATGCACTTTTAAATGGTGTAGGGAATCACTCAAGTGCTGGAGCAGTCTTTAGGGTTTAACACACCACAAACAGGGAGTTTCTTTCCTATTCAAATGTTTATTAAAGGGAAAAAAATTAACTTAAAACACAGCCTTTCTTTGGCAAAACAAAAGTCACTTCAAAAATAGCAATTTCCACAGGGAAAAGTCCTTGGTCAAAAACACAGTGGGTAACTTCATCCCATATAGATTTTGCTAGCAAAAACAGAGTATCTTCCCTTCTCCTGAGCTGTCTCCTTAGGTTTTCACAGTGCTGAAAAAGTCAAGTTTTTTTTTAGCAGAGTCTTTAACCACTAGTCCCTGTATATCTCAAAAGGATTTTCAGCCTCAGCCACAGAATCAACTTTCAGACTTCTCACTCTAACCACCCCGAACTGGCTCTCCCAGCTGCCTTTTAGTCAGGTTCTAGCCTTCAGCTGTGCTGATTTACAAAACCTGGACTGACCTCCAGAAGTATGTTTGCACAAATGGGGCAAAATACCTCCCCTCAAATACAACACGATCACAATGACCAATAAATAATCCACTGTGCAAAGACAAAGCAATGTCTCTAAATAGAGGAAATGAGATTAACAGAATGGTGATAATTGGGGACGTAGATGTTTAGGCTGCTAGGAAAAATCACTAGCCACATATTGCGCACTATGACCCAAAAATGAGAATAGGAGGTCCAAAAATGAGAACAGAACAGAAGCCTGGCTGAACCATCTAAAACTTCATTATGAAATGTTCCATGGACAGATTAGATAAAATCAGAACATTTATGAAAAAAGTACTGAAAAAATTGATGATTAATAAATCAGTATCTCCCCTACAGTTTAACAGATCTGGAGCAGGTTTTCAGAAACGTTTAGGTGTTTGGGTGCCATCTTCTAGGTGGCAAAAAGGGAAGATATTTATACGGACAAAGCTTACCCAGGTTTACAAATCTTATTACAACCAATGAGAAGCCAGCCACTGGTCTGTTGTAGTAAGAATAAGCAAAAGTAAACTTCTGTTTATCCGTTGCTATGTATACCTTGACCTAGAGAACATTATACTTTGAGGTTAAAGTAACACTATGATCACACTGCTATCAGCATTAGAAATAAATGTACTAGGGGTTATAAGTATATGACCTTACTTGTATTTCCCTGGTCATAAGATTGGTTTAGATGGTTTTCTTCCTTTGGCAATGATTAAATACTGCCTCTTGGCTTCATGAATACATGCTCTGCAGAGCCAGCTTAAACAAAGGAATACATGAACCATGCCCAGTGTCCTCTGGTATTCTCTGTAGGTAAGTTCATGGAAATGGTGTGGCAGATGAACCAAGTCATCTCTTAGAGTGGCAGCAAAAGCCCCATTAGAGGTGTTTTGTGTAAAAAGTGGAAATCCTCCCATAAGAAAGGGCTACAGTATTTACACAAGACATATAGTAGTGTACCTAGAGGGTCTCTTCATGGATAGACACTGTCGTTTCAGTAGCTCTGTCTCCATACCAGGTATGTTCAAACAGTAGATAAGAAGAAGGAGCAGTGTACAATATGTAGATTTATTACATGCTTTATTTCATTCTGCATCATGATATTTTTTTTTTTTTGAAAATGGGCTACAGGATTTAATTCAGAGATATTTTGAATGAGGAGGCGCTTTAAAAAAAAGTGGTGTGAGAATCATTGCTGTGAAACTTAATGCAGTCATACTAAGGTATACATTATGTTGGGAGAACCTTTTTAAATGCATTATTGAAGAGGCATTACATTGACATGATATTCAAAGCCCTGTTAAAGGACTCCAGGCAACAAGGGACCGTAAAAAGTAAGTCTGGGATGGAACTAATTGTAAATAGGTCCTGGTGTGGCTTTATAGAGGACTGTGGGTAGTAAAAGCATCAAGGGGTCCTCACTTTACACATGTGTAGAAATAGTAAAATCAGTTAATAATAAGAGAGATAATACAAATGAATTGTTACACTGAAACTTCTTCTACAAATCATCACATTTAACACCTTCCTTCTTCCCTTTTTGCGTTCTAGGTCTGCTTGCTCAAACCTGATCTAACAGACAAATCTTCCTGTCCAAGTGTTATATTGGGGGTGATGAAGTGTTTTATTTAATCACTGATTTGCTATTGTCTCTATCAGCAGGGTAGCCATGGATTTTGCCTCGATTGAAGCATTTCTCTTTTTATTTTATTTTTTTTTGCAATAATTGTTGCCAGCGCTAATTTGAATTTCACAAAGCTAGAGAGTCAGAAAATATAACTCGTTCATTAAATAGTTGTAGATGTAGCTGTTCTATTTTAGTCTCCGGGAGGCTCATGAACTGTGGTGTGAGAAGTATCTAATTAATGAACCTTCTGGGATGCCTACTGATTTTAATTGAGTAAGGGCAGTGGCTTTCTGTGCCCTAGCTGCCAGTGGGGGCACTTGGTTTCCATTTCTGGATAATATGTTGGTTTAAAGGCCCAGATTTTAAGTTTGCTGGTAGAATGCTCATTGCTACATTCAGTGCACTTCGACTCTTTGCTTATTCTTATTTCCTTCAGAATTCCCTCTTTCTTTCTTATCTCTTTTTTCTCTTTAACTTTCTTCCTCGATGTGTTGGCATTGTTTATATTATTTTCCTTAATCGTTTCAGTGTAAAGAATATAGGCGTAGAGTCTGATGTGAATTTAGATTTTCTGATAGAATATGGATTTATGAAATTTATGAGATTAAACGCTCTGCAAATACTTAGGTTTACATATGAAATCCTAATTGTTTGGCTTACCCTGTTATCAGCACTTGGGGCCATAGTATCTGTCATCCAAGATCCAAATCGTGATCCAGAGGCTCGTACGGTAATGGGATTACTGACACCTGTAAGCTTCCCACAACCTGGTTACAAAAAATACAGAATCACAAGTGAGACATGTGACTTGTGGTGATCATTAAATGTGCTTCTCTGCAAACATTTTGTCTCCACAGACAAGAATCTATCTTTCAATGTTTCAGATGATATGTTTGAAACCATGGTCACCCTTTTTATTGTTATAATAATAAAAGGAGGGGGTGCAGGGAGTACTTCTGTTTGGGGGACAGACAGTTAAACAAAATGGGGGACCCAGTGATTCAGACAACAAAATCAATAAATAAATGTGTTACACAAGATGAACTTTGATGTTCTATGAATGGCATATTAGTGTATTCAGTGAGACAGTTAGGAATACCAGATAGAAAATAAATAAAATAAAATAATACGGTACAGGATAGATATCAATTAACATAACTAGTAAGTAAGTTCCCTTTAGCCCACAGCCAACTTTAAAGGGTAGTATTGCGTATAGAACAGGTTTCCTCAGGCTTCGCTAACAGAGCATGTTTTGTGGATATCTGCACAGTGGCACAGATGAACCCAATGAATCTGCGATATGGAGTTTCAGATGATATAGACATGTGCGTCATATGTACAGTAAACTGTAAGGGCTAGCCACCTGCACAAAATGATACAGTGCGGTGTATCAATGGAAGGAATCTTGCTGATCTTGTATTAAATGACATTCAGGCACAAGATTTAGATTGTAAACTTCGTGGGACAGATAACTGTAAAGTGAGTAGACATTGATATTACCAATATCGAAATTCAATTGAAACTTTTAATCTGTTTATTCCTATGGAAAATCCATAATATCGATGGAAAATTTGATATCGCAATATCAATATTACCAATATCGCGGAGTTGATATTGGCAAAACTTCGATATCGCGATATTGGCAGTATCGTTATCGCAATATCGGTTTAAAAAAATCATTCAATATTGTGATATCAGTAATATCAATATCAATATTTTGGATTTTATTAAATTTCACCCTACATAGTCTTGTTCATTTTATTCTAGAGTTTACAACTATTAAAATGAAGATGTCCAAAGATAATGTGTTGCAGTAGTTATTTATGTACACTTTGAGGTTGCTAATGAAAATATACATTTGAATGTTTTCTATCAAAAACCATTCAAGCGCAATGCTAAGAATCATTGACCATCAATCGAAGAATTCAAATAGATGTTCAGATCACAATAAAATCTAAATAAAGCAATGCAGCTGACAAAATTATATCATAAGGTCAACAAGAAATCAGTCAACTAAATCCTCCTAAAGACAAAAAGCATGGATTTATAGATGGCGTTAGTCAAATGTAACGGAGAAGCTGGACAGAATTACTCCAGGGAGAAAATATCTGACAGTGAGATTTTAGCCAAAAAAAGAAAGGTCCATCATATCAACCATTATAATAATCACTGCATCTTTGTTTTTGTTTTTTATAAATAATTATATCATTTTTTATTTTTGTTCCAATTCATTTTTTTTTAAATTTTACTCTCTTCAATTAATTTTATCAACTAGGTCAGGGGTCAGCAAAGTTGTTTGAGGAGGGAGCCATTTCACTCACTCCTCCAGCGGCGACAACTATCTTG
>WMED01027660.1:0-10583 GCA_019650415.1 Pipa parva | reverse complement strand
ATGTGGTTAAAGAGACAACAACCAACCCCATTGATCTCTTCTGGCAGTCATGTGGTTAAAGAGACACCAACCAACCCCATTGTTCTCTGCTGGCAGCCATGTGGTTAAAGAGACGCCAACCAACCCCATTGTTCTCTGCTGGCAGTCATGTGGTTAAAGAGACACTAACCAACCATATTGTTCTCTGCTGGCAGCCATGTGGTTAAAGAGACGCCAACCAACCCCATTGTTCTCTGCTGGCAGCCATGTGATTAAAGAGACACCAACCAACCCCATTGTTCTCTGCAGTGCTTTAGACAATACATATTCAGGATGTGCCCCAGAAAGCCCAGTTTTTACAGTTTTATCAGCTCAATATAATACTTTATACTCACAATTTAGAATTTTTGAAAGCACAGATTGAATATACAATAAACGTATCTAAACTGCGCAAAGGTAACTTGTCATCTTTTCATATGTTCAGGATGTTATTTCTGGAAGTGTCATTATTGACGTTAATTATTATCTATCCCTCTTAGCATCTCCTTATCTCTAAAGGTCTTTTGCCTTCTCTGCCAACTATACAGCCTTTGATAAAGGGCCAGGTGCCTGAAACATGTAAGATTGTATGTAAATAAGACAACTGGTAGTTCACTACTCGGCCTGACTGCTTCTCTTCCTTTTGGATATACACTGCTGCATGTGGTACTACCACGGATGTAACCTTGGAAGCTGAGGCCTTTTTCCGATACAAGGAAAGAATTACCTCTCATACAGAATTAGCCTTTTATATATTGTTCCTCAAAGTGCACCCGTCACCTCAAAACTCTAACACTAATTTAAGTTCTGCTAATGAAATAAACATTTTTTTAAAATACTGTATATGTATTTTTAAAAAATGAACCTTTATACACCATTTCTCACTGTAATTTTCATTGTCAGCCCAATTTTATTTTCCTAGTCGGGTTGGGGTGGGGCTAAAAGGATGATTGACATTATAGCTCATCCAGTCAGATCCCTTAAATTACGAACTAGCAGGGATCTGATTGGAGGAGCTATAATGTCAATCATCATTTATCCCTGCTCACTCGACTCGGAATAATCAGGCTGACAGGGAAGATGACAGAGAGAAACGCTGTATAAAGATACATTTATATTTAATACATTTATATTTAATACATTTATATTTATTTCATTAGTACAACCCTAAACTAGCATTAGTTTTAAGGTGACAGGTGCAGTTTAAAGCTATCTATGTAAGCCTTTTAACCTTTTCCTGTATTTAGAAGGAAAAAATGCACGTTCGGCGATATTCTCCATTTTCTCGCTCTATCTTTTCCTCTGCGATTGTCTTTATAGTCTTTTCTTTCACCGTTCCCCTTCATTTGTAAATCACAGTAAATAATATGCCTTATACAAACACTATAATAAAAATAACAATGTAAAAGCTCTTTTGCCAGTTGGATTGGGCACAAGAGAAAAATTACCCTTTATGAACAGCATGTACAATAAATCTGTAATAAAATCTCCCAGCAGATTATACAACTAATGATGCAATTATGAAAGGTGAAATATAAAGCAGGAATTTTATTTAACACTCCATAGATAATCAGAGCACTTAAACAGCAGAACTGTAGTGTTTACCTTAAATGACTTCATACTCCTAAGCATTTCATTAACCTTCAGCGAGCAGTATTTATCTAATGAACATTAGTCTGACAATGTATTTCTTTGTGAATGTCAAGCACTTACTGTTCTATACTATCTGCTTATACTGCTGTTTTCGCTATGAAATACACAAAAGAATATATTTACTTAACATATACTTTTGTTCATATTTAGATCACTAACTAATGTTTATCTTGAAATGCGTATTTGTTATTTTAGAAATATATAAATTTGCACTCATGTATGTTTTTTTTAAAAACATTTAAGTGAAATTTACTAAAGTTGAAAACGTAAAAGTATGTGTTTTTTACCCTTTTGACCCCTGCTTTTTGCCATCTTTCTATTCTTAGCTTTGATCGTTTCTATAGTTTGCATCTACTTAACTTTTATAGGTTCATTCTTGTTTGTGCAGAAGGATAGGCTTCTTCCAAGCAGCAAAATAGTTCTATCTGCTGTCAGAATGGGGTTCCAGTCTACGCTTGTTTCTAGAATTAAATGTTTCTATTTGTAAACCCAGGAGGAACATCTGTGGTTTCATAGCTATCAGAGTTTTAAAGATAGCCCAGGGGTGGTTCTGGCCATATTGATGCTCTGGGTGAACTTCCCCTTGACCCCCCTCCCCTTCTGATCTAAATTCCAGCGAAGCGCTTCCTCTCAATGTTTCTCCACAGTGAGGTAAGTTGAATGGGACGGCACTCCTTGGATGCTTCAGGTCTAGTCGGCAGCTGCCAAATCCATAGCAAATAGAGCCGAGAAGACCCGAAGCAGCCAAGGAGCGCCGTCGCATTCCACTTACCTCATTGTGGAGAAGCGTTTAGATTAGGTGCATTGCTGGAATGCTGGAGGAGGTGAGTTTAGCTATGGGCGATGTGGGCAACAGCGCCACTCAAATAGATTGCACCCTGGGCAGTCGCCTACATCACTCATAGCTAAAACCAGCCCTGTATCAGCCAGAACTTCAGTTATCATTAGCTAAACCTCTTGGGCAATTTCACAGGGCCACCAGACAAGAAAAAAAATGTGCCTCTTTGACCGCAGCCTCTGAAACATTCTGATATTGCCTAATTTTTCCAAATTTTTGCCAATCTATCAGGAGTAAGATACAATCGGTATAGAATTTTATAAGCTCATTCTCTGTTATGTGCCTCGTCCCAAATTTTATGGCAGGTTTTCCTCTGAAATGTCAAGATGCAAATCTGCTTTCGTTTCTACAAAATGATTTTCTGACCTGTACAAAAAAACCTTCAAATGCATGAAAAACTAATTTTTCTTTTCTTTCATCTGTATATGCCTGATGTCTTGCAAAAACTAGTTATTATGAAGCCATGGAATGTTTTGTATTAGTGCCGTTGCCACCGCTGCTGTTCTCCATCCTCCTCGCGAGCAACCACTCCTCCAGCGCAGGCCGCAGACCTGACCTGACAGTTTTCAGGTTGGATCCATGGCCTACACTGAAGGAGCGTTTGCTCGCTGGGGAGCCCTCCTCACCCGATGCAGGCGTGATGACATCATTCATCATTGTGTGACATATCTAGTATTTTTTTTAGTGGTTACATAAATATTATATAATATTATTTTTCATTTGTAAGATTATTAGCAAGTTAGGTGCTTACTTTCCACTCGACCTTACTGGTAGAAATACCCACTAAATTAACCTCTATGGAAATATCCTTTATTCTATAAGAAAATGATATTTGTTAACTGTGATATGATTCCAGGAAGGAAGAAATCGCCACATTTTTTTACTTCTCATGGGAAGACTTTTCATTAAAACTTTCTATTTTGAAGTGGCCTTATTTTATTTATTTTCCAGGAAGTGAGTATTTGTTTAACAACTCTATATGGCGAATGAGTTGAGGCGCTTTTACGGTGAGTCCAAATTGTAGGAAGCAATTCTCTGCGTGAAACAATGAAACAATGCCTTGTAAATGTTACATTTATGTTCTCTCCAGCGCCCCTGTAGAGAAGTAAAGAAACATTTCAAATCTAGAAAAAGCCCAATTACTTTAAAGACCCATGACCCCTACTTATAGAAAATCATGGTGGCAGATGCATCCGCACCTTGTCCTATGCACTACACATATTTTATTAATGTGTTTTGATCAAACAATGTCAATAAACAAGAACTGAATGTTACTATTTTTGTTCATTTCAAAGCCAGTTAAGGAATGATGAAGTTGAATAGCAGAAGTCTAAAAAAATGAATTGCAAAATACTCATCTAAGAAGCAGTTGACATGTTCCCTTCTGTAAAAATAGCACTTAGAAAGAATGATGTAACTCTGAAAGCCTTTAAAGACTAACTATACCGTATTGTTTATTTTTATTTATAAAGCGCCACAAGGTTACGCAGCACTGTACAATCCAGTCGTAATACAGACAAGGGAAAAGTGCAGAACAGAGAACAAGTAAAGTAAAATACAAGTACATAATCAAGAAAATGATTAAAACAAGAGGTCTCTGCCCCATGGAGCTTACAATCTAAGTAGGAGGAAGACTTACATAAAAATATAGGAGGGTAACAAGTGCAGTAGGATAAAGTGACAGTTCATTTGGCTATAAGTGCCAATTAAATAAGAAAATAAATATAGATTTTGAATATAATTGCATAAATATTAATATAGACATGAAAACCAGTGATAGTGCTCCAAGAGGTAAGATTTTAATTTAGATTTGAAGATATTAATGGATTTCTCTTGGCGGAGGTAGAGGGGTAGACTTCCAAAGATAAGGAGCAGCAATAGAGAAGCGTTTAAGATGAGAATAGGCAGTCTTAGTGAGGGGTTCCTGAAGGAGGTTGCTTTGTGAAGAGTGGAGTTGATGGCTAGGCACATACAAGCGAACAAGGGAAGATATGTAGGGAGGGGCAACAGAGAGAAGCGATTTAAAAGTCAAAACTAGGACACTGTAAATAATATGTTTATTAACTGGGAGCCAGGGAGCAGACAGGAGTTGGGAGAAAGACTTCTGAGGAGAGAAGGAAATTATTCTAGCAGCAGAATTTAGAATAGACTGGAGCGGGTAAAGATGGGAAACCGGGAGGTCATTTAGAAGGCAGTTAGACTGAAAATTATTGCTTATTAACAACATTATTTCATTCTGTGATGTAGGGAAATAAACTTGGGGGGCTTATTTATGAAAGTCCAAATTGTCATGAAAAGGTGTGAATTATGCACGCCTATGATTCATAGTCAAAACCAATATTAGGATGCCATTACAGCTACCAAGGCTCAGTGGCACAATGGAAGAGCCATTAAGGCTAAAGGAGTTATTGACTAAAGTCCGAATTGTTGAGAAAAGGTATGATTTCGCCAGCTAACGATGGTCGCACACTACCCAACAGATGGCTACTGTGGCAGTCGCAATTTCATTATGGGAATATTGTCCCAGTCGTGACTTTACTATGGGAATATTGAAGTATACTGGTCAGTTGAGAATCACAATTAGGGAAGTGACCAACAGCCTTGAGGATTATTAAAGAGACACGGGTGGACGGCGACTTCTATAAACACAAACTGACTGAGTAAACTACTACACTGGTGTGTAGGTGAAAGCGGATAAACACTGATAGTTTGTAAATGACAGATTTTACAGAAATCATGTATCCGACAGTTACAATTAGGCAATTAACTGCTGGCCGCTAAGTCCGAATTGTCACTAAAAGGTGTGATTTCGCCAGCTAATGACGGTCGTACACTACCCAATAGATGGCAGTCGCAACTTCATTATGAGAATATTGTGACGACTTTACTATTGTCGCGGTTGTGGATTTGCTATGGGAATCCGCTGTTTAGTCAGTAAGGGGTAGAGAATCAGGGCGCAGCTACATAAGGTGATGAGAAATTGCTTCAGCAATCGAATTCTCACTTTAGTCAATAAGCCCCTAAATCTGTGAACGTTGCAATTTCTGAATGTTCCTTGGTTTCTTCACGTAGAGAAGACACAAATGGTTTATATTACAAGGGAAAATATGCTAAGTCTAAAAATATACATATCTACATTTTCCTTTATTTGTCAGATTCCACTTGTATTGAGCTTATTCTGTCAGGCTGATGTGTTAAGAGAATGTGCTGATAGTAGCTATTTAGGGTTCTATTTTACCAGGGTCAATGCCTAATTTCCCAATACCATTTGTGTTTAATATGTCATTTATTTTTCTGTTATATGTTAAATTGCACATAGGGCTATTATAAATGTAATACAAAAATAAACAGGCCTTCTTCAGCAGTAGCTAAACAGACATGAGAACGAGATGTCCATAGCAAGGAGTATTTGAAGGAATCACTCGTGTAGCAGGGGTTGATTGAGCTTAGGGACTGTCACTGATGGGCTTCTCAATCGTTGTAAGTAATTACGGTATCCTATAGAGCCGGCAAACTGCAAGCAATTTTCTACTGTAACTGCTGTGATCAGATTGTCTTAGGATGAAAAGTTGTCATGAGACACACATTGAAAAGCTTCGGGTTTTTTTTCTCCCCTCTCATAGCAAGCGATGAGAAAAAAACAACCTTTTGTCTGTCGGATGAATAATGCATAAATGGGCCTTGTGTACAGTCTCTATAGTTTGTTTTATTTTCTATTTTCTCATCACAAGATTTTATTTATTTATTTTTTTTCACAGTGTCGAAAATGGAATCGAGTCTGTTTATTTGTTACTTTTCAAGTGCTTTTGGCAAAAAAAAAAAAGGATGAGAATTAAATGTGCCCAACAAATCTTAATGACAAGAATTGACTTAGTCAGTATTTGGCACATACACTGTAAGAGTCAGTATAGACCTGGGGGGTAAATGAAATAGGGATTGTCTTTGGCTCCGAGTGAAGAGAAGTGTTTTATTCCTCAACTCTCGGCTCTAACTTCTCAATTCTCAGCGCTAGGAAATCTAAAATGCAACTATCATCATGACACCTTATGCATTATGCACTACTTTCTCCTTCTACACATTAATATGTGGAAAAAGTAAGCATTAAAGGTCCAGTAGCGCTCTAAAAACAGCTAAGCCAACGCACGTTCATGTATTCTGCATTCTGCATGGCATAATATTAAAGTCTGAGAAATAATGTATGGTTTGCGAACTGTTACTAAATGGCAAAAATAAAGCTTTTCATTCATTATTTGCAGGTTATACAGTGTATCACCTTTTTTTTGCTACAAATTCTAAATCATTGCAGAAATAAGAGAAATGTGAGTTGGTTTGCTAATATTAAAGGGTAAGTAAACCCTGTTTATAAAGAAAGACCTATTTACCTATTGTCAAGCAAAATAGTGAATATGAAACTCTTGACTCACCCCTTAACTCAGCAGAGGTCAATATCCCCCTGTAACTACATTGTCTCTGTGAACAATTTCCTTGTATGGGAAGTGTATGAATGTAGCCACACCCCCTCCTCTTCCTGGCTTCTCTCTCCACAGCCAACTGCACAGGCGGTCAGACAGCTTTTATCTGTCCATGCTTAGGGTTATGATTTTTAGATAAGTAGAAGGAAGGAGAGGATTCCACACAAGAATGGCTCTCTGAATGTGATGTCACATGGGGCTGGGCTTATTGGCACTATACAGGAAGAGCCTGTATATAGAACAGCTGGGGAGCAGGTCTGCTTAAACAAGAGGCAAGTACTACCGATCCCAAAATTGTTTTTACTTTTTAATGTTTAAGTTGACTTTCTATATGTATCCATGTCAAATAGAAATAATGTTTTATCCAAACTTTTCATACCCTTTAAAGTGCTCAATTTGAATTTCATTATAAACAAATTAAAAGAATTTTGCATATTTCTTTACACTGTGTAACTATTAATTATAAATAAATAAAGTTAGTGTTTGATCCTGTTGCACCTTGGGGAGCTGGGAGACAGGTCTCTGCATTACCACCAGGACTGGGCTCTGCCTTATCTGTCCACTTATGCTGGTGGGTGAAGTGGGTGAAGCTCTGCCCACTTATTGAATGAGTGGTCCAAATGGGTTTCAACATCATCCTGTTCCTTGTAGGGCCAATGAGAATGCTCCCTGCAATGAGCGTGATGATGTTGAAACCCATTTCCATATTCCATTTGACTTGTAATATACCATTTTTCATCTTGATGGAAAGAGTTTTGCTCCTGAAACATTGGCAGTCGTATGTGATATCACAAATACATGGGTTAGGAAGATGAAATCCTTTGGTGTGCGTGGTCTCATTTTCTGCATTTACTGTATAGTTAACCCAATTAATTATTTCATGCTGATTTAAATGGCCCAGTCCTGTAACTTTTACATTTCAAGATTAATTAATAACACCACATGACTTCAAATCTCTTCTATTCTACACGGAAGACCAAACGGTGTATATATAAAAGTGTGAAACTTGGCACATTCAACAAAGATTGTTACTTTTTATCTGGTGAATTCTTGCGCAGTGGTGTTATATTGATGGTATATTTACATTTCGCTTCTATTCCCTTCCATTTGTGGACATTTATGGGGTTATTCACAAAGTCTGAATTGTTGCGTATAAGTGCGAATCCGCCAGATTCGCAATAGGCTGCTACTGCCACAGTCGCTTTCTTTATAATGAGAATATTGTCGCAGTTGTGACTTTATTATGGGAAAATTGTCGCAGATTTGTTATGGGAATCCGCTTGTTTGAGAATTCAACAGTCGACCTCAGTGAATAACCCCCAACTATGTGCACATGGAATGTAAAAACATACCCCTTAATAAAAAAGAAATAGGATGTTTTTAAATCTTAATTTAAATCTGCAGTATAATATTTAATTTTTGGAGATCCTTACCATTTATTTTAGTATGAAACAAAAAAAAATCTCAAAATGCAGGTGGTTTCCATAGCCTTTAGCCAAGCTCTCGGCAAGTTAGCTGATCCACAGGGAATGCATTTTAAAATTGAAGTGGCTTTTCTGATTAGAGAATTTAAAGCCAAAGTCTGTATCCATTGTTCAAGCAATGAACAATCACTTCTAGTCAGGAAATCTCACCAAATCACTTGCTATAAGGAAGCTTATCATGAATGAATATGCAGGCAATTGGGGTTTGTGATTGAAATATATAAATAAACTATCAGTTCTGATTCATTTCAAAAAGACCAGTGCCAAAGTTAAGTACATGAAATTCTGCAGCAGTCTGTACATGCCAGAAATGTATACTCAGTTGTGACTATACTAAATAAAATTATAATTTGTATCATTTTTGTCTGAATCATCCACCATTGCTCACTCAAATAATGAGCCTCATTGTCAAAAAGGTGCATTCACCTGTCAAAATCCCCTCGCTACAATTTTAGCCGCATCGCCAAAATCATCGACACAAATTCCCTTCTCATTGTTGATTAAGCGGAGAAAACACTTGTCGAACAAGTGGACAGTGGCAATCGCTGTCAAAATGCGTAGTGTGACGTAGTCAGTCGGATGGAAGTAGATGAGAAGTCATGGGGAGTGTGGGGAATTTGACAAGTGAAGAGCAGTGAAGTCAGTCTCACCATATCCCACTAACTGTATTCTGTGTATATTCTATTTCTATGTCACCTTGTCCCCAGTTTCTTTCTGATCAGATGTTAAAGTTATTTGTAAAGGAGAATAAAGAGCAGATTGGTGCAAAAATATTCAGAAATAAACACTTCAATGCTGGGTATTGCAGAGGGATCTATAAGGTTCATAGCACCTGGATGGAATCTCATTAGAGAAGCCTTCTATATACAAATTTGTATTCTAGGCCACTGGTCCTATTCTCTCCCACCAGAGTAGTGGTCAGAAAGTAGGGAGGACTAGCCTGAATAAGGGTCATTTTTATTGAAATAACATGAAAATTGCAAGTGGATAATAATAATACGATATTAGTGAAGCGTATATATCTTAAGCCCTACCAAGTAATTCCAGAGGGATTTATATCCTGTTTAATACCGGTAGTTGAAGAGTCATATTCAGACTCCTTTTATATATTGCTTCATTCAGTATGTCTGAGAATTCAGAATTTGTAATACTACTGAATGAATGTATTAAGAGGTGACATCATGCTTTGGTCCATGTGAATGCCAATTTGATAAAGTCTATTTGGGATACCATAGATATGGTACATCAATTCAATTTAGCTATTGAGCATAAAATTCTAAGACTATTTATTATAGGAAAATAGAATGGGTCTTCTGATAAATTTATATTAAAGGTTGGATAAATAGAGAGATGCCCAAGTGTAACTTTTAAAGGTTTCATTACCTCTCCCATTGTTTTTTTTTTTGTCATTTGTTTTAATACAGATAAGGACTGTCATTGATACGGCACTTTGAATAAATGTATCTATTTGTAGATATTTGTATAAATGTATCTGCTATTACATTATTTCCTTATGTAGGGGGAGACTGTCTTGTTGGACAAAATCTTCATCTCACTATTTGGTATGACTATTAATTGCTGTAAAGCAATGACCTTTTACAATATGTGGGCACCTGGTTAGGCAATCCCCACGGCCACAGGTAATAAACATGTTTAGTTCTAGAAAAATTTTATTTACCCTGTTCTTTATTATCCCACGGGTACGGCTGTGTTTACTCTTTCCTACTATGTTTTGTCTATTGCCTTCCATATTGGACATATAACAATTGAAAGTACATTGATGTCTTATCTTTCTGAAGTGGGGACTTTCAATCAAGGGTCTGCAGTGTATACTGTGAATATTCTGTTTCTATGTCACCTTGTCCCTAGTTTCATTCTGATCAGATGTTAAAGTTCTGAGATCTTGGGCTGACTGTAGTTTTTGACATTTAAAGGAATTCATTGTTTAACTTCCATGAATGCCAGTTGTAATCCTTATATGTGAAAAGTGGCCTTAAAAACACTATGGGGGTAATTCAGGATAGTGCAAAGTGAGGTGCGGAGTCTTCACCTCATTTCGCAACTCTTTTGGTCTTGCCGAGACTGGAATCCCTTTAAAGCGCTCGCTGATGTCCGCGT
>WMED01027659.1:0-10583 GCA_019650415.1 Pipa parva | reverse complement strand
GGACCATTCTCTGTAAGCCCTAGAGATGGTTGTGTGTGAAAATCCCAGTAGATCAGCAGTGAAATACTCAGACCAGCCCTTCTGGCACCAACAATCATGCCACGTTCAAAGGCACTCGAATCACCTTTCTTCCCCATACCGATGCTCGGTTTGAACTGCAGGAGATTGTCTTCACCATGTCTACATGCCTAAATGCACTGAGTTGCCGCCATGTGATTGGCTGATTAGAAATTAAGTGTTAACGAGCAGTTGGACAGGTGTACCTAATAAAGTGGCCGGTGAGTGTATATATATATATATATATATATATATATATATATATATATATATATATATATATATCCCTCACAGTGAACCCTTGACATGAGAGGTTACTTTACGATTAACAACAACCTATGGGAAACAATAATTGTAGTGCATGCTCTGTAGCCAAGGATATGATATACCTATTGACCTTTGTATGTAATCCTTAGTTATGGAGACCCTGCTTTATAGTATCCAATGCTCAGCAGCATATGTTGGGAAGGTATTAAGTGGCCTATTTATATGCACAATCCAAAGAGACAGAGCTGTTTCACACTAGCACGTTTCCACCTTATGTATGTATTAGCTTCCCGCAGTGTTAAAAAGACATCCTTGGAAAAAAATGTTAAAAGGCATCATCCTGTTTTTAATTCAATTTCTGTCAGATCTAAATTCAAAGCTTTATTAATAGGATTGCATTAAAAACTCGGCACATTGGATTCCTCTGCACTGAACTGCAAACGCTGCAGGGAGGAATGTAGGCACGCAAGTGTAGAATTGCACCAAAGTTGATTATTTTTCAGTTGGACACCTGTAAATATAAAGCTAAGTGTGAATGTGGGTATCATAGAGAACAATGTCATGTGATACACACAAGCTGCCTGAGTAAGATGAGTTAGAATGGCTGAATTACAAAAAAAACCACAGTTGTCATAATATGCTTAAAGTGCACCTGTCACCTCAAAACTAATACTAATTTAGGTTGTACTAATGAAATAAACATTTTGTAAATATAAATGTATTAAAAAATGTAGCTTTATACAGCGTTTTTCTCTGTCATCTTCCCTGTCAGCCTGACTTTTCTTTCCTGAGTCAGGTGATGATGATTGACATTATAGCTCCTCCAATCAGATCCCTGCTAGATTGCTCGGGAAAGAAAAGTCAGGCTGACAGGGAAGATGACAGAGAGAAAAACTGTATAAAGGGACATTTTAAAATAAATATATATTTACAAAACATTTATTTCATTATTAGAACCTAAATTAGTATTAGAGCTTTGAGGTGACAGGTGCACTTTAAAGGAGGCAATTCCACCATATCTATCTCTTTCTACATCATTAACATCATACTGACAATATGCAGGAATAAACAGAAGAAGGGACAATAGTCAAAGGAATTACAACAGTTTTTATATTTATTTCCGTATTGCACAATTTTTATCTCATGTTGGCACTCACTCACACTTGAGGAAGGGGCTAACTGAAGCCCCCCCAAAACATTATGTTTCTTTGTATTTGGCACACTGCAATAAATGGGCTTATACCCCTAGCGAGTGTGCAACTGTCAGTATGATGTTAGTAATGTAGAAAAAGATGGTTATGGTGCCATCATCTCCATTTTCTTGTGAAAATAAAACTACTTAATTGTTAGTAGATATGATTATTTTGCTATAATTCACCACTGATACTATTTGCCTGACAACACTCAAAAATCACTTTGCAAGAATTGGCTCCGTCACATTTACAGACCATTGATTAATCAATTTGTTACCCAATGGGCAAACTGACACAAATTCCTTTGTCCGTATGAACTGAGACTTTGACAAATAAGCCACTCCTCCCCCTTTGATTTTTTTTGTTTTTCGATATTTTAGCTTGTTATTCCTGGTTTGTTCATTCACAGCCTACCCTGCTATCCCTTATATTTACATACTGCATTACTTTGTACCTTGTATGTTTCATATCTGTGCAGGCTTGAACTTCTGAACAATTCCTCATGTAGAAGATTAGTAGTAATGGTAGATATATAGGGTGACATAAAACGACTGAAGCATGGCGGGGGGTCATGCTGCAAACAGACCCATGGTGTTTCCTCTCATTGTCTGGCACCTGTCTAACATACAAGCATATGGGGCACTTTCAGTTGTGCCAAGGCCTTAAATCAGGCCCTAGCTTGAAGGTATTTGGGGTTATGTGTGTGGGTGGGGCAGTCCAGGTTCAATTTACACCCAACTTCACCTACTGCCTACTTCTGTAAACAAAGCACAAAGTCATTTCAAAAGCTGTGACTCTACCGTAAACCTCTTCCTTCTGCCTTTAGTTACCACAGCACAGCTATATTGGTTTCAAGGGAAATTATAGTCTGCAGAATTAATTTCTTATTTTCCACCTGGCTATACTAATACTCATATGCAACATTTTATGTCTTTCCTTTCCAATCAGATTAGCAGCAGTGGCATTTTTTTTTTTATTATTATTATTATATCACTTTGGTCTTCAAGGCAATCGTGGCAGTTTCTAAAAGGAAAGGAGAACGGAAATTGCCATGTCTGTCAGCCTGCAGGTAATTGTCTACTGCTGTCGTTCTGTAGATCTTTTGAGCAATAAGGCTCCACTGAATTAACAAACTGAAACGCAAGGCGGTGTAAACCTATTGGCAAGCCTGTTCCTTAGCAATTGGTAGATCTTAGAATAAGAACACGCATGAATGCCTCAAAAAGAATCATTTGTTTTATACTTGGTTTGTTATGGAAATAAGTAGTGCAGCGTCGCAGTAATGAGTAATTATATGACTAATAAGTCCGTGCTTTCTGAGGGAGGTCACTGGGAAAGAGGCAGACATAGGTGCTTTGCACTTAACTGTAACTGTAAAAGGGACTGATGCAGATCAGATGAATGGTTAGATTAATAAGAGGCAATATATGATAATGAACATTGTGGGTGTAAAAAAAAAAAAATGTATTGAAGAAATTGCCTTTGATCCATACAGACTTGTTATATTCAGCCATTCCATATACACAGCATTTTACAGTATTATAAAATAGCTTAACACACAACAGAAAGATGGATCTAGATGCATTTATTTGGACATAAATTCAATGAAAATGGAAATGTTTCTCCCCCAAGCAAAGTCTGCAGATAGAATACAAATTAGACTACGGTACTGCTACTGGTTTCAGGCCAATATCTAAATGCAAGGCGTCTTCAGAAGTGCATATACGTGTCCATTGTGAAATTTAGGCATTAGCTGCTAATTATACATGTCACTTCCATTCATTTTATTGACATCTAAATTGAAACACCACTTATAGTTTATAGGAAAAGTAACACCGCAAACAAATGTTATTATGTGCAAGGCATACTATACCTGAAGGGAGCTGCTAACGCTCATCCCTGCTAGCCGTACAATGAAGCAGAAATTAAGGGCTGGCAATGGATCTGCAAGAGCAAGTTTGTGATTCCCCTGCAAGCATCTCATTAAAATGCTTACTGCAAAGTTGTAGAAGAGGGCAGTGCACAACGTGGGCTTTTGTTACCTGACAGTAACATCTACCACAAGGATTGTGGGTTAAAAAAAAGAAAGAAAAAAAGTAATTGGTTTATAAGGCCATATCAAACTAACTTGCTTTCATGTTAAATGTATGAGATGCTGGTATCAACAGCTTGCCCACCTACCATTCACCTACAGTCTGCTGACTACATGAGACATTGTATGAAATCTTCCCTCTGCACCAAGGGAGCATTAGTTAGTAGGCCTCATTGTGTGACAAAAATGGTTTATGTGACCTGATTCTAAGGCTGCCAGCTTTTCCCCTGGGAAAACTGCTAAAATGTCAGGTAATTAATATTCTGTATTCTTTTGTGTGTTAAAGGTGAGCTATACACCTGGACTTAGCATAAGAGGACAGGTTGGCTATCCAGCTTCTGCCCTACTAATTGGGGATTCACATGTTCAAAATGTATATGAGGTACTTTATTTGTGCAGCATAAAATTTGCAATATTTTTATTTACGAACATGGGAATTTTGAAAATAGATAATGTCAGTAACCTTGAAAAAATATTTATTTGCTCCCCAGTGAAATAGACTTAATTATTGGTTTCAAGCAGAAAATGAATTACGGCGCACTCCAGACAGGGAAAGTGTTCCTCAACTGCTGGGAATGCAATCTGGGTTGATACTCGAATGAAACAGGGAATCTTGAAGGACAACTGTTTAACTCATTTGTTTTTCTGGGAAGTAAATCAGTATATCAGTAAATCGGAGTCACTAGGACTACATCTACCAGCATTCCACAAGCAAAGGCTATTTGGAATTGTAATATAACAAAGGTTGGAAGACTACACTTTAAAAGCGCTGCCTTATATAAATTGACTTTAAAGGCATCTATATTTCACTTTGTTTGCGTTCATATCATAGACATTTTATACACACACATCTTCTTTGTAAGAATGAGCAGTTCCTGTCTGTCTTGAGGTATGGCTGACTTTGCATTCTGTTGCCTATTTCAGGGTTTAGCTCTCTCTGTTTGAACCCTCTGGATAGTTCTATCTGTTGGAGGCTTCATTGGGCAAGACAACAATTGTTCTGTGAGCATTGGCACACAGAATCAGCAATCACTATGGTCAGCATTGGTGAAGTGCAATTTGCTGCAAAAACTGAAAAGTGATAGTTTGATGCCAAAATTGAAAGTATTTAATTATTTTGCATCTACAGTTGTGCAGTTTTGCCACTGTCACATCCACCATGTATGAGAACATTCGTTGTGAAACTCTGGAGCTGACTGTCGGCGGCTGGTTTGCTCAGGCGATGTATGTTCTGGTCTGTTTGACAGGTTCTATGTTTTTTGTGTAGGTTTGTGTGACATGTAACAGGACATCTCTATTGGCACTACCCATAAATACAATTATTAGGGTAAGGCTGCAGGGGAAGAAAAAAAAAAAGGAATAGGGAAATAAATCGGATAGAAGCTTTGTTTTTCCTAAACTGGAAGAACAAATTTAAGAAAGGAAAGAAAAATATGTAGTGTGCACCTTGCCATGCAGTATTATACCAGGCATTAAGATGTGCAAGAATTGCTAAGAATTCTCTAGAGGAGTGATGGCTAACCTACGACACACGTGTCAGAGGTGACAAACCAAGACGTTTTTGCTGACACACATCATGGTGCTCTGCACTCAGTTAGGAGAGTTGCCCCACCTTCAAAAAGTTATGGATTTTTCTCGAAGTGACACACCACCTGAGTTATGCTCGGTTCTTTGATGAATTTTGACACACCGAGCTCAAAAGGTTGGCCATCACTGCTCTAGAGTGACACAGTAGCCAACAGAGATCCTGGTTTTTATAAGACAAGTTGTTTAGAAGGAAAAAAAACAAGCATGACAACTAGCATCTTAAACAAAGGATAGAGATATATAAAAGAAAGGAGTAGTAGGAAGCTCTTCTATTTGTTGGTCTAACTTTTAGTAAGAATGTTAGAAAGTTCATGACTAGAAATCAGATTATGTGATATTAAACAGGATAACATGTTGTTAGGGACCTTCTCAAGTGGATATTATGGTGTCCAGCAGCAACAGGAAACTACAGAAGAATTTCCATGAAGTACAAACCCAAAGAAGAACAAATGAATGCAATGTTTTTCCAGAGGGATTTCATCTTCCAGTATGCTTTTGCCCTGATCTTACAAGTACAAACTCCCAAGAAAATAGATCAGGCGAGAGTATGTAAAATACAAAACAGTTTGAGTCTACCAAGTCAAGTTACTGTTCTGCATCCATTACCAGAATGAGAGAGACAGAGGTTGTTATAGTATAGTGGTCTCTAATATATTATCCTTAAAAAAAAAAATACCAACGCTTCCAGTGAAATTTATTAAACTCGGAAAGACCGCTCTCGGTCTTTCCGAGTTTATTGCAAAAGATCTCGCGAGATTTCTTTGATATCAAGTTTTTCGATCTTAATTTTTTTCCTAAAAAGGTAGCCATACTACTAATGTCATATATGGCTAGGCTACCTTTCCATCGAAAAGTTTGAAAAATCGAGATGGAAAAATTCAAGACTCAAAGACTAAAAAAATTTAAAAAATCTCACAAGGAGAGTGCGAGATCTCGCATGATAAACTTAAAAAGACCACTCTCGATTTTACCCTTTTTATCATAAGATTTGGGAAATTTTCAAAGATTTTGCTATGGGGCAATACTTTAATCCAAAAAGCCAGTTATTTAGTATATTTTTAACCACTCTGCAAACGGACCTCATTATCAAAAGGGTGAATTCACCTGTCGATATCACCTCACTACAATTCGAGTCGCATTGCCAAAATAGACACAAATTAAATTTTCACTATTGACTAAATGGAGAATACACTTGTCAAACAAGCAGACAGTGGCAATTGCTGTCGAATGCATAGTGTGGTGTAGTCAGTCAGATAGAAGTAGGATGAGAATTCATGTGGAGTGAAGCAATTTCAACAAGTGAAGGGCAGTGATGTCAGTCTTACCATATTCCGCTAACTGTATTCTGTCAATATTTCTATGTCACTTTGTCCTTGGGTCATGTTGTCATTTAATCGCAGTCGCCATTGGCACTTTTGAATGAATAGTCACCTTATGCAACCCTGGAGCCCTGCCATCAATGCCCCCAATTTACAAATTTGAAATGGAGAAGTCAAACAGGTGATTTTGGAACAACACACCCAGTCGCATTTGCATCTTCGACACACTACTTCACTTAATAGTAGAAGTACTTGTGCACGTTCATGACTGTCGTAAATGCCCAAATTGGTTGCGTATGTGGCACTTCGCAGAGTTTATTCAATTAGCAAACAGGGGGAAGAAGCGGCAAATAGATGTGAATTCAGACCTCTACGTGACTATTCAGACTTTTGACAATGAAGTCCTTAGACATCACAGAATAGTCATAAGAGCAATGCAAGTGTCTCCACCAAAAGTTGTTAAAACTGGAAGTAATTTTCAATTACATTTCTAAAAGCATCCATAGTGTTTTACTGCCATTTTCAAAAATATAAAATTGTAAACGTTTTAAGTGCAAAGAGGGGTAAGAAATCAGAAATAAAGAAATCTCCATGCAACAAAGTCCTACAAGTTTTTAGAAAGAATGTTTTAACATCATCATAGAAGGGAGTTTTTTACTGTAAGAACAGTGAGGCTATAGAACCCTCTGCCTGAAGAAGTTGTCATGGTTGATTCAATAAAAGGATTAAAATGTGGCTTTGATGACTTCCTTGACTGTAAGAATATTACATTCTATGGGTACTAGATAACTGGAGGTCTGGTCCTGATCCACAGAATTATTCTGATTGCCGTATTTGGAGTTGGGAAGGAATTTTTTTCCCTAAGCTGACAATAATTGGCTTTTGCCTCATGTGTTTTTTGCCTTCCTCTGAGTAAACATTCCAGTATAATAAGCTGAAATGGATGGACTTGTGTCATTTTTTTTTTTTTTTTGGTTGCACATCTTTTTAGATATCTAAAGATCTTTATGAATGAAAAGCACAGAAAAGAAACACTATAAACTGATTTGAACTAGCACCAGCTGATGCAAGTCAGCTATTGCTAGTTGGGTAGTGACAGCCTTCAAAAGATCATACACATCTTAAACTCTGAAGTCACTAGAGTGGTTAATGGTATCCTCTACAAAGGCAGTGGAGAACTCATGGGCAGCAGGTGACAGGTTCCAAAAGGAAGTTTGAGAAAAGAAGACAATAAATGGATATTTTTGGAAAACATTTGTGATGCTATAGATGCCAAAATTCTTATTTATTTTACTTGTCTCAGAAAGATATAGGGGGTTATTTATTTATTAAAGGGGCAAACTCGTCTGCTGTAGTGAGTTCACATCTCTTCACGTCGCTACGATCAGGAAGATGCAAATTCACTTGTCTTTATTAATGAAGTAGCTAACTTGTTAAACAAGTGGACAAAGTCAAACACTGTCTTTCCATGTCACCTTGTACCTAATACATGTTGTCACTTGGTCACAGGGTTTGTCACCTTTGAATAAACAGTTGCCTTATGCAACACTGGAGTCCTGCCATCAAATCCCCCACCACCACCCATAATCCACCATTCTGATGTGGTGAAATCAAATGGGTTAATTTGGAGCAGTACACATTGCGGAATTTTCTCCTTTGACAGACTCGGTCGCTTGTTGAATAGCTGAATTACCTGTGCACACACACACAAAATGATGGAAAGAGTTCAGTACGTCTGTGACAGTCGTAAGCAACTGAATTAGCAGATTGACATACAGCATTGCAGCAGGTGTGGTGTTAAAACTTTGACCTGAATTCCACCTAACAATTGCTTTATAAATCCTGTTAGCAGGTTGCCATTGCAGGGAGAACAGAAAAAGGGAGCATTCAATACAGCTTCCTGTAATTCTTTCACAAGTCCCCAACATTATAGCATGTATGTTCTTACCCTTTAGATGACACAAAGTTGTGGTAGATGGGTAATTTTAAAGGGAGGTTGAGTTAAATTTGGGCAAAATTTATTAAACTCAGAAAGACTGCTCTTGGGGTAATTCAGCAAGGTACGATCTCACCTTGTGATGCTTCGATTCACTTAGCAAAACTGGTTACGCATTGGCTTCTCTCCTACACGCGCACATGAGCGAACGCTTTAAAGGTATTCAAGTCTCCTCGCGACCACTCGAGTTGCCTCGCGAGACTGGAACACCTTTAAAGCATTCGCTGATGTGCGCGTATAGGAGAGAAGCCGGCGCGTAACCATTTTTGCGAAGAGAATCAAAGCATTGCAAGGTGAGTTCGCACCTTGCTGAATTACCCCCTCAGTCTTTCCGAGTTTATCGAGCAAGATCTTGCATTGTTTTCGCAAGACTTTTTTGAGTTTTCAAGACTGAGTTTTTCGATCTTGATTTTTTCCGAAGTAAAGATAGCCATACTTTACATTAGTAGCATGACTACCTTTCCATCGAAAAATTTTAAAAACTCGATCTTGAAAATTTTTTACAAAAATTCTTGAGAAATCTCGCTCGGTAAACTCTGAAAGACAAAGAGTGGTCTTTCCAAGTAATTTCACCCAAAGTGTCTGTTTCTTCATAAAGACAAAAGGTACCCATTAATATGCTGCTATATTATGGATCCTGATAAGGAGAATTACAGTTGAACATAATTCTTTCATATTATGTCATATTGAAAGGGTCTGCCACGTACAGCGTTAAGATAAGTTGTTCTCTAGTCTAGCTTATTTATCTAAGGCTGCAGTAATGGTTATACTAGACAACAGCTTCTAATGTGGTTGGTCAGGTGACAGTAAGACTCAGTTGGCAGAGTGACTGTTATTTACCCCTCAAAAGAAATGATTATTTATGTATCATAGCAACTTCAGTGCCATAAAGCTTTAAACAGATTTTGTTTCAATAGTTACTCTCACCGGCATTTCTGCATTATTACAATGCATTTCTTAAGATGTAAAACAATTCCGCTACCAGAATTGAATACGTTTCAGTTGATGTGTACCAAAAGCAGTAAAGATATTATTAGTTTCAGTTGTGCTAATTTTGAATACCAACAGTGAATATATATTAAGTGATGGTAACATATAAATGTATTCCTAGGTCCTGGAAGCAAACCATTTGCTTCAGAGAAATACAGTAGCAATGCAACCAGTGGTATAAGGAATCATTCTCTATAGCTGTTATAAAAGTATAAATGCCACCTATGTGGTTTTGGTACTTGTAACTACAAAAACAGTTCAAGAATGAAATTAGCTAATTGTTCCTTGGACAATTAAGTCGTTCTGCACCGGTAGCTTTATAACAAATAACTAATTTACAATTTTTTTTTTTTTTTACAAGACACCTGCATTTAATTTAGTTACTTATTTATTTAATAATGCATTTGAATCATGTTCTAATTGTCAACTTTATGTTCTTTAGAATTATTGTAGATATGACTTTTTTGAATGTGGTATTATCTGTTATTTAAGTTGCTTTTGCTTTGGAATAAACCAATATTGTTAAAGTTAACCAATATTAATTTAGTCGCTGCCTGACTCATTTAAAACATATTCTGGTTGGTTAAGCGGTTTCAATAAAACCTAATCGGAATCCACTGTTGGGACAATCATGTTGTGGCTTTTAAGAATAGCACACTCCATGGTGTATTTTGTATATTTAAGTATAAATGCTTTGGTTGTTGCAGCTGATTATATGCCATTAACTTAACATTCATTTGTTTTATTCATTCATCAGCACTGAAACAGAGTAAATAGCAGGGAATGTTAAAATAAAAGAAAATTACAAATTCATAAAAAGTAACCTCATGTGTTTGAGCACCAAATTTTTTTCCCACTAAAATTTCAGCAAAAAACATAGATTGCGGGTTTTTATTAACATTTTAAAAGACCGAGGGCATTAGTACTATGGCTACCTTTCCATTCGATAAATCCGATCAAAAAGTTTCTATCAGTAAATATTGATTGAAAAAAAATAGTTAGATATTTACCACGAGAAACAGCCAAGATCTCATAGTAACATAGTTTATAAGGCTGAAAAAAGACACAAGTCCATCCAGTTC
>WMED01027657.1:0-10583 GCA_019650415.1 Pipa parva | reverse complement strand
TATCTGGAGTTTTTTCCCATCAAAGTACCATTTTAGCTCGCAGTAGTATCTGGAGTTTTTCCCATCAAAGTACCATTTTAGCTCACAGTAGTATCTGGAGTTTTTTCCCATCAAAGTACCATTTTAGCTGACAGTAGTATCTGGAGTTTTAGCCGATCATTCTGTTAGATTTAGGAAACCTTTGGTCTTCTTGTCTTGACTGAAATGTCAACCTTGTTCTATATCTTTGTATCCTTGTCACATGCGTGCACTTTCCTTTGTCCTTTCAGTAGAAATATCAGAAATGAGTACATTAGCAGCATATGTACCATTTACAAAAAATATAACATGCAATCAGGCGTAAAACATACACGTGTCCTGTAGGGAATTACTTTTATCCTCGTTTCTTTGTCACAGAGAACATTTTGAATCTGAAGTTCGCCAGAATCAACTGCCAAAGTAACTTCCAAATGCTTTTTCCTTGATGTTATCAGCAAAACACTATTAAGTTTACAATCTGCTTTGAGGTTTTCTGAACTTTGAAGCTTTAAATTTAACAACCTATTATTAAGTTACTTTTTATTTTTTCTTTCTGAATCTCTGACCATTTGGCTTATAGCCCTGAAATGTCAACCTTGCCATTTATATTTTAGTTTCATCTGCATGTAGTCGTTCCACCAATTGACTTCCATGAGTAATAACGAAAAGGAACCCATTAAGCCTCATCCCTAAGGAAACCTGCCTAGTAGCAATAAACAAAAAAAGGGTATGGTTTATTGGTGTATATTGTGCTTATTTTCACAGCATCTGCAGCAGATTTACCATTTAGAAATTGAAAAGTCATTCATTTATATCATTCAATTTACATTTAAGGGTTACAACACCTATTACATCGATCCTAGAATGATCAATTCTCCATCAGTTTTGTCATGTTAAATTATTTACCCAATACAGCAATAAAGTGAATAACTTAATATAATCAAGTACTTAAGTTCAAAAAGGGATTTATGGATTCTGATAATGCACTTAAAGGTCACGTTCAATTTCATTGATTAATTTTAATGTCACATCTGAGGTAGCAAGTTTAAAAATGTAAAGCCTTCTGGGAATTCTATGTCATACATGGTAACCTGAATAATCCTTGTTACTGCCTTGTTGGAATGGCTGTAAATTACTACCGTAAAATACACCTACACCTATCACTGTCAAATTGGCAAATTTAACACAGATCACTGAATTTGCTACTCTGGTTGACACTGACACAAGCTATGTGCACATGCCGACAAAGTGCTTTCTCCATTATGTACTTTCAAACTGGTTGTGAATTTTCCATATCGCAGAGTTTGTAAAGTATGCAAAAGTGGGGAAGGAGCGAATCAGTTTAAATTCGGACCCACGTGCATCTGTTTGGCCTTTCAAAAAATAAGCCCAAAAATAGTAAATATAAAACAAAATATTTTAGCACCTTTTTATTTGCCGTGCCAAATAATTAAAAAAATACCAATACACATAGTTTTTCCTTTAAAATAACCTGCAGTGCAAGATCAACAATTCAATACATCTGTGTCAGTATCCCATGTATAAACATAATTTGTACCCTAGGGAGAAATTACAATTCTTACTTTCAATTAACCTTCCAAGAACTCAATTAATCAAGACCTAGTAAGCAATGCAGTAAAAATGTGACTGCGTGCCTTAATCAAGAGTGCGGTGGGGTCATTCAGTATGCACTGGAAGCATTGTGTAGTAAAATTACACTTAAGTGTTTTATAGTATAATATGTTAGGGTAAAATATCATGATTTTATCTCCATAGCTAGCAATGTGTCCCAAACTGCAGATGCTATAGAACACTATGGCATTTGTAATAAACATATGTTAATAGTCACTATAGAAAGAAAACTTTAAGATTATAATCCTATAAATATCTAATGCTTCTCTCAATCCCTTATCCTGTTTTTAGCTCTTCCTGTTTTTATTATTTGGCTTTATGGGTAAATATATTCTACAGGGACTATGGAGGTTATTGACTAAAGTCTGAATTGTTGTGTAAAGGTGTGAATTCGCCACTTCCCATTATTCGGTTATTCAGCAAACTCTGCAATGTGGTGAATACGCCAGCTAACAACAGTCGCACACCACACAACAGACCTGCTTCTAACATGGTTGTGACTTTACTACGGAAATATTATCACAGTCGCAGATTTGCTATGGGAGTCCACTGTTTAGTCAATAAAGAGTAGAGAATCAGGGTGTAGCAACCCAAAGTGATGAGAATTCACTTTGACAGTTGAATTCTCACTTTAGTCAATAACCCCCAAACTGAGAGCAGCCATAAGTGATGATTAGGGATGTAAATAGGGGTTGTAGCAGTAGTAGTCGGGACTGGGTCCAAGTCACCATGGAGCTCAACTGGTCCTATGACCCTTCTGCAGTTCTATATTGTCTGCACTATGCACCAACTGGATCCTGGTAAGTTTTCATTTATTTAGTCGAGGGGATGCAGAAAGTAGCAGCACTTTGGAGGGTAGCAGGTCCCCAGTGGCTTTAGTTCCATTGTTGTTGTTATTTATTAAAGCAGCATAAAAATATGGGATAAAAATACACACTGTAGTAATGAACTTCCCTTGGCAACATGACTGGACAGATTTAAGGAGAGCAAAAAGTCTCAAACCATGTTTTTTTAACATATGATTACTTATCCTAAAGCCAACATTTTCTAAGAAGTTGTTATAAATGTTTCTTTTTGGTGTCTGCTATTACCTCCTGAATTATGTATGCTTCTATAATCTGCTTTTGGAGATTCCATCACCCTGGGCAGAATTTTAGAATTTAAATTGATTTATTTTTTGCAACCTTCTCTGGGATATAATTGTTGAAGTTTTCAGTTTTTTTAAAGTTTCTTTTTTTTTTTAAAGAGATGGTTGCAACAACTATTAAAGGAAACCTATAGTCAGATTAGATCTTTACATATGCAGTACTATACCTTAGTGAGAAGCATTTCTCCCCAGTAAATGTTTCATCCGAAGCAGAATGATTGATTAGGCAGCATTGATAAACTCCTGCACCAGGAAATGTGTGTGATATAACTGCTAAACACTAGTAGAGAAAGCTGAAAGGACTGCTATTGGTTAAGCAGTGACCATTCTTCTTGTGCTTTAGGCTTTTACTTCCACTTTACATTTCAGATCTGAGACTCCTCTTCTGTCTGCATTATACAGCATGTATACAGTATAGAGAAATCAATGCATAAGAAGAGTTTTTAGGGAATGCAGTTACAGTTCTTGTATATTTTAGGACTGACTACCACTCACTGTTCACTGACAGTAATTCAGAAAATTGATTTGACACTATAGTTTCTTTGTTGATTTCCAATCAAGCCTATTTTATTTCTGAATCTATACATCTGACCACATGGTCAGACACACTGTACTGTAGGTCCCTGTCTGATCACATCTCCACCTGCCCATCTTACAACCCACCCCTTATGCCTGCATTCATTTCCACTTGCCTACCTGACTCTCCATGAATCCAGAAATTGCCATGACTGCACTTATTAGCGATTTAGTGGATTCTGAATTCATTATTATTGTGTCTTGGTAAGGCCCGGTTCACACTAGCGTAATTGCGCTAGCGTATTTTAGGAAAGTGCCTCCCAAAAATACACCAGCAAATTCAGCCATTGTATATTCTAGAGGCACTTTTCTATTGTACTTACCCAATGCAGTGTGAACGCTCCCTCGGTGTTTGCGGCTCCTCCTATCTAGCCGCATTTTGTGCACAGCGTATATATGCTGGCAAAAACGCGACAGCCAGCGTTCCATAAACTGCGTTTCCAGAACAAGGTAAGTCCATAGGTTTACACGGTGCATCTTATTTTGTTTTTATCCGTGTAAAAATGCCAGTGTGAACCTAACTTAGCCTAAAAGTCAACTACTAGTCATCTGGACATCACTGTGTTAGTGTAGTTATCAGTTAATGAGATAATCACAATTGCTTAATGTCTAGAGAGAATAAGTACATTTTCATGGGGGTATAACGATAGGGCAATCATTCACTGAGTTCTTTTAACAGAGCACGGCCAATCAACCAATTAGAGGTTACATAATTTCCCGGTTTCAGTGAATGTTAATTGCTGATTGGTTGCTATAGATTAATAGCTCTCAGTAGAATGCCTCAGTTGATACATTCCCCTTATTTCTGTCTGAATTTTAGGAAGAAACAAAGGAATTAATCCCCAGGGGTAATTGTTTAGAGATGTCTAATAACCCATACCAACCAATCAGAAGTTAGCATTCAAATCCATAGAGGAGCTAGAATTGTCAACCATTCTCTGATTGGCTGTTATGGGTTATAAGACAACTGTATTGTTTGTCCCTGTTGTTAAATTCTACTGTATCTGTTCCAGCAAACATGTGGTTCTGGATGCACATTTGGCCACAGGGGCATAAAGGACCATGAACACTGGTCATACTGTTGCTTTTTGGATATGTGTGAAAATGATTTTACAATGTGAATTCATTCTGATTTAGGAAGCCTTGCACTATGCTTTAGGACCTGAAACTACATTTGGATACACACTACAGGAGCAATAAATAGGCAAGGAAATCCAGGTTGCTTATCCAAGACAGATTTTTCCGATTTACATCTTCCAGGTTTATTTATATACACATTCATATTCTGTATATTTTTGTAAACTGACATTTTACCATGCACGGCAGCCCCTAGAAATTAGCCCCTCTTCTTACCATCAAGATAAGCTGAGAACTGACTTTATCAAATATTATCAAAATACATTCTTTCCCTTAAAAATCTTACAGATATGTTAAATCAGGCTATTTATTTCCTACATATTGAAGACCTGTTTGATTTCTTCCTGGCTTCCTTTATTTATACCATGCATGTATTCCTGTGTTTGTATAAAAACTCTTTGCACAGGCTGTATATAGACGTACACTGCAGTTCCTAACACTCTGGTCCATATATTATTCCTTATTTTAACTGAATGTAACAAATACATTGACGGAAATGTTAACACAAACTGCCGCAGGCTTACTTCCACCCTTAACAGAGCTCTTATACGTGTTACGACCTCTTCTCACAGCTTTTACATAAATATTGTTTCCATTGAATATTAATCTTAGAAATGGAGACCAAACACTTCAGCATTTCCATAATATTTACTTATTGTATAATATTCACTCATATTCCCATGTCTGATAGCCCTACACAGCACATGGTTCTGAAGCTCTCCCAGTTTGATTGTTGTTCTTACAATATATACAGTATACAATACACAGTATATTTAGTGTGTAGCTATGACAGTATTTACACCTGGTTATTGTTCTGTTCTTATCCTCGACAATTACAAACACTCGTTTCCTCTGTTGTTTCATAGCAAGCGAATATAGAAAATGACTAGAGAATAACTGTCCCCACAGACTGGACCATAAGACTCCCCCACTCAAACAGTCTAAATGCAGATTTATGATTAGATGCATCTTAAGGCAAAGAAAATATAATTGTATGTAATAAAAAGAGAAAAAATCTTTCTAAGTTTATCATTTTATCTATTACTTCTTTCATTAAGAAATTGTCACTCCTCCACACACACACCTGTGCCATGCCATTTTATCTTAGCCCCACACTGAGGTGCCATTTCCCATACATATACTGTATGTTTGCAATTATATTTATACTCTCCATACTTCTGTCTTTGTGGTGCAGTCCAGTGGCGTAACCCCATTAACCCATACTGTGCTGCTCCCAACCCCCCAATTCACCATTCTGTGCTGCCTCACAACACCCCCAATCCCCATACTGTGCTGCCTCACAACATCCCCCACTGACCATACTTTGTTTGCCCACAACACCCCCCATTCCCCATACTGTGCTGTCTCACAACCCCCCCCCCATTCTCCATAGTGAGCTTCTTCCACAACCGCCCTCATACTGCGCTGTCCCCACAACCCCACTTCATACTGTACTGCTCCCACAACCCCCTCAATACTGAGCTGCTCCCATAATCCCCTCCATACTGTGATACCCCCATAACCCCCTCCATATTGTGCTGCACTGATAACACCAACCCCCTCCAAATTGTGCTGTCACTATAACCTTCCCTCCATACTGTGCTGCCCCTGTGGGGCACTGTCTTGGTGCTTGTCTCCCTCCTTTGCCCTGTCCTGGCTCACTTATTCCGTCAGATTCTCTCTCAGTCCACTGTAGCCCTTACCGCTACAACAGCCCTTAGCGCTACAGTAGGCTGAGGGGGTAATTCAGCAAGCAGCGAAGTGAGCTACAATGCGTTCGGCTCACTTCGCTAAAAGTAGTATGCGCATGCTGATGTCCTGTACGCGGACATCAGCATGTGCATACTACCATTTGCGAAGTGAGCCGAACGCATTGTAGCTCACTTCGCTGCTTGCTGAATTACCCCCTGAGTGTCTTGGCAAGGGAGAGGTGAGCCGGAACAGGGGAAATAAGGGGGGTGCCCTAAGTGGCTGCCTATGCCGCCTAAGCCTTGTCTCAGCCCTTTATTATAGAGGGGGTCACAGCAGTCGTTCCTGGCCCAGTTGCAGTTGTGACCTCTACAACCCCTATAGTTACTTCCCTGGTGCAGTAGATGTCAGCAGCAGTGGCAAAAAGAAGGAGCCATCTCAGCTGTACTGGAAAAGGTGCATTGAGTAAATGGTAGAACAAGGAAGAAAAATGAGATAATTGTACAGTATGGATAATGTTTCAGAACAGCAGCACACTGCCCCTTACTCAAGGCTGTCTTAAGGATGGGACACTGCCCCTTACTCAAGGCTGTCTTAAGGATGGGACACTGCCCCTTACTCAAGGCTGTCTTAAGGATGGGACACTGCCCCTTACTCAAGGCTGTCTTAAGGATGGGACACTGCCCCTTACTCAAGGCTGTCTTAAGGATGGGACACTGCCCCTTACTCAAGGCTGTCTTAAGGATGGGACACTGCGTTGCTGCTCCAAATTGTAGGAGTAGGTCTTTGCTCTAGAAGCAAATAAACAAGTAATACTTTTTTTTACTGTTGCTTGTATGACTAGTCAGTATTATTTAAGCATATATATATATAGATTTAGATTAGGTCAGATGAGTTTGTTGTCACTGAATAGTACATGTACTGTATACATACCAGCAAAATTCAAGTGTGTCCATATATACAGTAAATATGCACTATAAACACAATGATATATATATATATATATATATATATATATATATATACGGTTATTTACTATATTACACTAGATGAAGTATTGCTTATTGAGGTTTGGTTCTCTTTAAAGGTTCAGTAACCTCTAAAAATAAAAGTTCCTGTTTATATTGGCAAGGCAGTTATTCAAACACAGCAATTTGAACGATGTTTTTTTTTTTTAAATGTGAAGTGAAATTCATGAATTGTATTGCTTTCTTTCTGTTCTTTTACTGTGTTTACTGATATCAGCCATGTTGTTAAAAAGAGCTCAATCAACCCCACTGTTCTCTATGGTGCTTTAAATAATACATATATAGGAAATGTGCCTAAAGCCCAATATGTAAAGCTAAATTGATTAATAACATACTTTATCGAAACAATTTTTGGAAGCATTTGAGGCATCTTAATTTTTCCAGTGTTACTGTTCTTTTAATGACAAGGCCATCTGCTGGTAGTTTGATTCTGACGAAACATATACAGTACATCTTTATAATATTTAGAACGGCATTAGCAGACATAAAGAAAGAAATGAGAATTGTTGTTGTTTTACAGCTTATACTTTCAGGTGTCAAGGCTAAATGCTGAAAAGCAAAAACTAAGGCTGAATGATTCTGATATACTATAACAACTTATTAAATATTACAGCCAATAAATAGCCCGCTGCATTAGAGCTTTTGATTGGTGGAGAGAGCAAGTCCACATACTAGCTAAGTCTGTTCAAAGACGTCAACAGCCCAGGGATGGAGGCTTACAGAAATATTCTCTTCATAGTGGTAGCTGTGTCTATTAATATATTTACTTAGTCAGTGAAGGTGAAATAGGCCTACAGTAAACACGAGAAGCACTTCATGATTTTAATCTTTTTTTCAATACAATTTTACAAATAGAACAAGAAGAAAAAAACCAGCTGATAAAAACTGAAAATGTGAAAAGAGAAAATCACCCTTGAGTGAATTTACCCTATAACATCAGGCTTAGGTTCCTGTGCCCATGTTGTAGAACTAGACCTACAGTAGAGGGGTCTTTGAGGAGTGAATGTTTAAATCTGTGTCTGTAGCCATGTGATCTGCCGATGGGGCTTATATATCAAAGTGTAAATTTGGCAAAGTAAATTTACAGGTATGTCCCTTCATGGAAGAGGTGAATTCGCTACTGCTTATTCACGAAATTGTGGGTTCCCTTTGATAATATGTGAATGGTGACAGATTTAGGCGAATGCGCTATGCAGTCTAGTCAGCTGAACGGTAGTAAGATGTACCGGTAGTGACACAAACTCACCCAAGTGAAGTGGAGTGACTCCCTTGCACACAAAGAATGCAAAAAGCTCTGTAGATCCATGACTGTCGAATTGGTGGTGTATTTGCAACAACTCAGAGTTTGATGAATAATCAGAGATGAAGATGTGGCCAATGTACACAGATTCATGCGACTGTTTGGACTTTTATAAATAAACCCTAAATGTTAGGTCATCTCATAAGTGAGAGACAGGCCTTTAGCAGGATAATTAAGTTCTGCAACTCTAACCAGGGATCTCAGTATGGCCAGTGCTTGGGTGTCCTGCAGAAACAATCTGGACCTTCCAAGTGGAAGCAGATGAATTGTCCCCATGGTAATGCCTATTTGAACCCTGCTAGTATCCCTCAGCTGTGTTATTAACATATACATTGCAGCTGCTCCCTGAATGTATACAAGCTGGTCGTTAATTAATAGTGGCCCAATTAGAATGTACTTGTTCTATTTGTAAGTGCCCCATTAGTATTATGTATTCCTATTAAATGTAAACTGGGGATTTGAGTGCCAATGCATGCTTCAACCATTTATATATTTTTTTTTTTACACGTTTAAGATTTTGGGCGAAATTTATTAAATTCGTAATTTTTACCGATCGATCAGAATTTAATTTCGGGCGATTGTTTCGCCTTTAATAAATTTTGCAGTCAATTAGTACACCTGTTCCACAGTGGCACCACTTTATTTATGTAATTGGGAATAAGTGTATGCACATGCAAATAAATAACAACACGATTTTACTGTTCTCAAATGTGTAGTTACTGGAAACATTTTTATTTACTGTGTAAACATTTTCTGTTCATTAATTCCCCCCCACACATACACACACATATACAAAGTATAAAATAAAAACAGCACAATTGATCGGTAAAGAGTCACAAAGAACAAATGTGTTTTGCACCCCTGCTCAATAGATTATAAGTAGTGTTCAGTGGCAGCAATTATAGCGGCCATTGCCTTTCTCACAAGCCGTTGTTTCCTGAATTGCAAATAATCAGTGACAGATGACTTCCTGCTCTCCTACTCATGTTGTCCTCAGAGCAAAATTCTAGTGACATGTACAGCCGCAATCACAGTCTTTACTTATAATTAATCTCTTCTTTGTTGTGCCCTGTCACACACAGAAGCCATCTCCCGAGCTGTACTGACTATAAATTAGAATAGCTCAATGTCTTAATAAAATGAATACTTTTAAAAGTTGTTGTATATGTCCATGGGGACAGGCATGATGTTCTTTTCAGTTTTATTTTTACTATAAATTAATAAGACATAGCTGAAATAAGTTTTTTTTTTTAATTGTTCCTGTGCTTATTTATTATTATTTTATTTTTGTTTGCACTCTCTCTATGTGTGTGTGTGTGTATACAGTGTATGTAATCATAGACCGTTCCTTTCCCTTTGTTACTACTCCCTAAGCCATTTCATAACTTTAGTCTAAGCCTGTCTATGAGTTTATCTCCACTGAAGAGAAATCTTATCCTTTAAACGTATTACAACCAGTTGCTGCCATCATAAATCAAGGTGCCCCCAACAACTTGACAAATGGGATCCGCCAACAAGATTTTACACCCCTATTTACACTAAAAATTGTCAAGTGCCCCATTAGACCATCATTTTCATCAGACTATATTCTGAAACCTACATATTTCTGTCTTTCTGGGGCCCCCTGGTTTGCTGAGTTGGCAGAACCCCCTGTATCCCTCCCGGTGGTTATAGGTATCTAAACAACTGTGTTGTACACTATGGCTATTCATAAAATGTAGACTAATTGAATAGTGGTTACGTTTAGGTTTTATAACCATTTGACCTATGCAAAAGACTTTTCTATCGTCAGTGTCCATTTTTGCAACCAAATATTTTGATTCTGACTTGCTGGTACTGTGTGGCTTATTTAACAAAGAGTGAATTTGCATGGCCAGATGAATTTCAGTCAATTTGACATATTCACTATTTCCCTTTTTGTCACTGACAGAGCGAACTGTCACATGGTACTTTCAGGTGACTAGTAATGGTGGTGCATTGTAGCACATTCTTCTTTGCAACACATGGAGGGGAATTCACCATTCAGCGAGTGAGCTCCGAATTCTTCGGCTCACTT